>VDFB02323774.1:0-230614 GCA_007258455.2 Sequoia sempervirens | reverse complement strand
TCCAAGCATCCATAACTTGTTCAAGGTGTCTGTTTTAGGTTTTAGCTATAGCAGCAAGGTAGTGAACCGCTGATAAAATGCTTTGGTAGACATGTATGAAAAATGCATCGGGACAACAGTCACCATTTGATATTTATGCAGTTGTAGTATGTTTTGTGCAATGTAATCAGCGATATGAATATAACCAACAAAAATCTATTTTCTATAATTCATGGATTGAACTCTGTATTTTATTTGCTCTCAATGTTTGTATGCTATGGAAATGCCATTACATTTTAAAAAAAAGTAGTTTCTTACTATTTTTCTTCAATTTTTTATGTTTTTTTGCAAATCTACCAAAAAACCCTAGTTTTTTCTACCAAAAAACAATATTTTGAAAAAAATCAATTAAAAATAAACAAATCTAATTGAAAATTTGATTAAAAATTAAAAATTTTACCTGATAGAGGTGGATTCCAAATCGGATATCGGATTTCGCTCTCCACTATGCGCCCCCCGCCGATGAGCCGAAAATAAAAATGAATGAGTTTTGGTCGCGGCTTTTTTTTATATATACAGTTGACCAAAATCGGATATCCGATTTGAATCAGATATCCGATTTGAATCGGATATCCGATTTGGATTGGATATCCGATTCCTTTTGCTTGTGTCGGAATGAGATTTAGCATTTTGCTTGGGTCGGAATGAGATTTGTTTATACACTGAACAAAATCAGATATCCGATCCAAATCGGATATCCGATTTGGATCGGATATCCGATTCCTAAAACTAAGTTTTCCCTCTGCCTCGGTAGTCACCCCAGCTCCAAAAAGTCAACTCACCATTTTCGCGTTTTTGAGTCGTAGAAACACGTATTTTTTCCTCCATTGCCACTTTTTGGCATACCATGATCCTGCACATGCCCTAGGGCTATATCTCTATCCAAAATCTGCTGGTAGAAGAAGAATGAGTTGCAAGCGATCCAAGATTGAAATTGTCATTTAAATGTTGAAGAATAGGAGAGACAGTTATCTAGATGAACATGACATTAAACACCCAACTAGAAAGAACATTCTACTGCCACCTCATTCTTGCATTCTCTACTCAAGGAGGTACTCATCATAGCTGGTAAATACTTGTTGAAGTATATCTACATTAGGCCCATCTACCCAATCATCTTCAAATTTTATCCTCTTCAATTCGTTAGAAGAAAAATCTTGCATATCTTTCAATTTAATTAACTCCCTTCTAACATCCTTTACTTCATCCTTGATGTCCATGAGTCTATCAAGCAACAAGTCATCACCATCATCCCCTTTCTACATCACCTCCTCAAACCTACCACTCCATTTTTCCTTTATTTTTCAAGAGGAAGGCATTCTTTCACAAGGATATCTAAGTTTACCACTATAGCAATTACTGCTTCCAACTTGTCAATTTTTTCATTCAAATCCTTACCCCAGCTTGTTGAACATCATTCCCATGTTCATAGATGAGTGTAGACCTGAATCTAATGATTCTCAGTGTCTTTTCAATGAAATCTACATTATCCTCATCAAGAATGGACTGCTCTAATAGAGTTTGACTTGGCAGCTTTTTGATGTCCTTCAACTTCTTTGTATGCTCTCTATATTCTTCTTCTTGTTTCCCCAAATCTTCAAAATGTGAATTCATATCATTCATCAATTTCAATGCACCTTCATGAGCTTTATAACTATCAAAAAGCAACTCATCAACCTCTTGATTTAACCGATCAACCCACCTGTCCAACATTCCAACCTTGCTTCTCATTTGTACCAAGTCATTAGTCTCTTTCTTTCTCAATAATATTGGTGTCTTTGGAGCAATAGACTGCAAAGAAATAGGGGTAGATACATCCTTTAGGAACTTATGTAATTATTCTAATTGTGCCTTGATCTCATCCTTTCTTTGCTTGTCCTTTATCATTCTGGATTTGGTGGAGGATGCCACAATATCAATGAGTTCCATCTATTGGTTCCTTGTGGGCCTCCCCAAATTAATAGTTCCCAATTGATAATCAATTAATTACATATCACGTTTGTCCTTATCAACCATAGGGATTGCACATTTAGCTATGATCTCACCAGTATCCATTAGCTTTGTGGAATGGAGAACCCTAGCCCTTTTTTTTGGGTCTCTCCTTCTCTATCTCTTTCATCACTTCATCCCAATTCAAGGGTTGAGGTTGAACTATTTGCTTCCTTTCTAAATTTAGCTTCAACCATGTTGGAGCAGTAGGAGGAGTTATCACCTATGTAGAAGAAGTGGTAGGAGAACGAGGTTGCCAAACTGTGACTCTAGGTTGAGAATCAACCTCTTGTTTCTTCTCTTTTTCCACCCTTTCCTTGGCTAATCTTTCAGCCTTAGCTTTCTCTTTTTGTTCTTTCATGGGTATGTGCAGGATCATGATGGGCCAAAAAGTGGTGATATGTAAGTGATATGATGGCCCATGTGGCTAACAAATTTTTTTTACCCAAAATTGATTAAACGAAAAGGGTTTTTAAAGGAGATTCTCAACTTTCTACCAATATAAATTATGCTTTAATTTGAATTTAATAAATAATTATTATTCATTTTCTATTTGAATTACTACTAAAGTTGCAATTGATAGGCTGGTTGAAAAACATCTATAGCTTTCAAATGGTATCACATTTTTTTGAATCTGAAACATGTGTCACATTTTATGCTTTGCATACTACAGGATTTAAAAAAATTGAATTTCATGAAGTTTTGACCAAGTTAAGGTGGTTATACTGAGGTTTTATATTTTTAAAAAGTTGTAATAAAAAATCATAATTAATTATTTATTTGGAAAAAAATTACAAAAAAAATATGCATCACATCAAGACATGAGTCATCTACTTATATCTAAAATATTATAAAAAAAATTATCATTTTATTGTGGTTAGGGTGTTCACACAGAGACCTACTTCTTATTTTTTCCCTAAAATTTAAGTACTACTACATTGAAATTTCAAATTTACACCAAATGGATTTTAAAACATAAAAATAAACCTATTAGTTTAGAAAAAACATTCAATTTTCTATAGATTATATTCTTACATATTTTGAAATAATATAGATAATTTATTCAAATTTTTACATCAAGTTGCCTAACTCTGATTTTTTTGAATTTTTTGCCACTTAAGGACCTATTTTTTCCATGATGATCCTACACATACCTGCACCCTTTTAGCTTCTAGCTCCTTTTGTAAAAGTTCTTCTTCTAACCTCTTCTCTTCTAACATTTAATCCTTTTTCTTTCCAAGGTCTCTAACTCTATCCAACACTTCCTTGGCCTCTTGTTCATATTTAGTCAGTGCTTCAGCCTCCTTTTCTCTCAGCAGGCATTCCTCTTCTTCCATCCTCTTTTGACCCTCCTCAATTGCTCTAAATTTGGCCTCAAGGGCCTCTCTTTCTCTCTATTGAGCCTTCTCTTCCTCAAGCTCATGAATCTTCTACAACATCTAGCTAACTTATCTCTTTCTTCCTTAGTCTTCAATTCTTGTTCATTTTGTTGCTATAGAAAATCTTCCTTTTCCTTTTGTTTTCTTGCTAGCCCTTCTGCTTTAGATCTAGCTTTAGATTCTTGTTTCCTAGAAAGTTCCTTAGCTTGTGTTTTTGCATCAAATTCCTTCTTGGCATCCTCGAAGGGTTTCCATTGATCCTCTGGGGTGAGGAAATGTTTAGTCCCCACATCTTTAGTCTCTTCATTGGGTGCAGTCATAAGAGTTTCCTTATCTGATTAGGTAGCTTCCGAATTAGTATCAATTTCATGGATCTCAACCCTTGGATCCTTCCCTTTTAAAGATTCAACCTCCTTATGAAGGCTTCAAATAGGCATCTCCTCAATAGGTTTCTCTATGAGTGGAGGTTGAGCTATGGTGTCTCCTCCAATTATTGAAACTCCAGGTTGAGATGGGGCCTCTCCTCCAGCAATTGAAGTCCCAAGCTGAGATGAGGTTTCCTCTATAATAGTTGAAATTCCTTCACCTTGTGATTCAGGGATATCCCAAGAAAGTACTCCAAGATGAGGCTCTTCTCCAGAGTTGGGAGGGAGAAACTCCAATGGATCCTTAGGAGTTGTCCTCCTCTTTGTTCTTGCGTACCCTTGGGTACCTGCAACTTTCCTTTTCTTTGAAGTTTGAGCCTCTGGCTCCTTGATCCTCATCACCCCCACTGGATACTTCTATCCATCACTTTCCTTGCAATTTGCTTAATGTTAATGGACACCTCATCTTAGTTTATTGGATCCAAGTCCTTAGTACCTATGTTCTTAGCTTCATACTAGGGTTCTAAGACTACACCATCATCTGATAATTTATTAGGAATATCCTCTTTCACCCCATACTCAATCATCAATGGGATGGGCAACCTTTCATAGTGTTGGCAACACAAGGGCAGACAATTGAGAGGGGGGGTGAATCAGTTGTCATAGAAATTATATATATTAAACTTATTCTTAGATCTGATAAATAAACATGAAAGCATAAACCATCACCACATCAAAAACACACATAACACCAATATTTTTACATGGAAACCCTATTAGGGGAAAACCATGGTGGAGGTTAATCCACAAGATTATACCTTGTTAAAAGTGTTACAAATGGGGAATGCACATGCATTCAAGCACACTGCCTAGAGAAAACTACTCAAATACAAAAGGCTTACTACCCAAAGGAAGACTCACTATCTTACAGTCACATTCGGATTACATCCAAAAGATTTTGAATTGAGAAAATAGCATCTTCTAATGCCCGATTATAGTTCCGGTTAAGCACATAAACACTTTCATCTGCTCACTCTTTTTCACTCTTTACTTCTTCCTTCGAAAGATTAGAACATTATTTGCACTTAGCACATGACATTCATCGCACACCATACCATAAATAGTCGATCATATATATCTGCAACTAAGGATAACACCAACTACATGTCGGCCCAACAAAATATGAAATGTGTACAAATTGTCGGCCGAAATCAATAAACAATTTATCAATGTGGACAATACAATGTTAGCCAAAACATAGTAAGGACCCAAAAAAACATTCTCAAATACATAATACCTTCAAAAATTATGCCTCAAAGATCCAGAACATGCTACAATCACCCTTTCAGCCATGATCATGAAAAACATGAACTCATAGAAGAAAATCACCAATCACGAGCACAATGATCAATGCAGGCCAACAACACAGATAAAGCATGATCTAGAAACATCCACAAGCATCATGAATCACCAAAAAACAATCCTCAACAACTCAAATTACTAGAATCACATCATCTTCTTTCAAGAAAACCAACTAAAGCAATAGAGCAATTGTCAGAACACAGATACTCATAACTCAATCAAATCTTCATGCGAACTATTGAAACTTCATGTGTATAAACTATATATACTTTTCAAGAAACCCTTTAATCCACAACCTCTTATCATCAATATACTAAGCTAGCCACCATACTAAACTTCACTACATCATTGACAGCCTGCAACTTATTTTATTACAATTTTCTCAATATCCTTGACATATACAACCTTAAAGACATTAATGGAAATAGTGTTGACATCAATGAAAACCACATATCAGCAATATCCAACACATATTTTATCCTTCTTATATCATATTCATCTTGCAAATCTATCCAAAAATCTTCTAACAAATTAAAATGTTTCTCAAAGACAGTAGAGAGCAAACCATTCATCTTGTGCTCAGGATCAAAATTCTTTTGAGATGTATATAAACCCAATTTCAAATAAATCAATTCATCACAAATTGCCTTAGCAGCGACATTGTGAGCACAACTATATTCTCCTAACTTGATGGAAAATTTATGGTAACTAGGCTTATGCTTGTTAGCAAATTTGATATTCACTCATATAGCTTGATAGATCAATTCCATAAGGACAATTATGTTATTGAAGCATCTTGGAAGTAAATGAGGATGGTCATCAAACCTTACCAACTTGAAGTAAGTGAACTTGGGGTATTGGATATACCAATGTCCCCATTTTGCAATGAATTCCATACCTTCTCTGCGTAATCTATACCCTGCATCTCCTATCAATCGATTGATGACATACAAAAATGCATCATTAACCCTTCTATAGTGCAGCTCTGATGTTTGCAAAGTTAATTGATCATAATGATCCCACACTTTCTTTTGTTTATGGGTTTCTCGCAATACTCGAACTGCATTTAAACCACCTGGGGAAAATGCTCATTCCTGTAGCTGCATACACCACATAAGAAGCATAAAGAAACTCTTGGTCTCCCCTACTCTAAGCATCTAACTATGTAGGGTTTCTGACAAGATCATTGACCAATCAAACTATTGCCTTCCATCAAAATTTTTTTAATGAGTGGAAACATCCATTCCTTGAAGCATGCAAAATCTCTCTTTCCGAACACCTTGGAAAGCATCATAATTATATCACCAATCTCCTTGCCAATATCTGCCCTCTTTGGTTGATCAAGAAGCTTGGTCAGGGATTTATTTTCCACCCTCATCTATTTCTCGTTCATATGATTCTTGTTAGCCTCCTTGTTTGTGCTTGATATATAATTGCAAGGCCTCTACTTCATTCAGTTTTTTGGGGTTGTGTGGGGTAGGGGCATTAAACATGAACCTCATCATCTGTGGGGTGAGATCAATGATGATATTCCCATTGCAGGTTCACACATTGTCTTGTTATTGGGTTATAAGCTCCTACTGCAATGAGTATGAGCTTTGGGAATTGCATTGACAAAGGAAAGAGAGAAACATGTGCTAATCCAGATTGAACTATTCTTTCCGTTCTCCTTGTCACATCCTCTGAGAAAGTTTCTTCAATCAACTCATCATAGTTGAATGGCCCTAGATTTGTATCAGTGATATCAGCCCAATTTGAATCTACCTTGCTGGTTGTAAGAGTTGGACTCTTATGTTTATATCTAAAGGTGTAAGGGAGTTGCTCCACCTTTATCTTCTTAGGCTTTGTTGGTCTTAAACTTTCTATAACTTGGTTCCCTCTTTGAGAAGTTTCCTCTGATGCTCCTAACATCCTTTATCCATGCAATACAATCCTATATTAGATCAACAAAGGTTTGGAAATCATCATTATAGGCATTACCTTTCATACCATCCTCTATTCCTCCAAGGAAACTCTCCATGCTTAGCCAAATTTTGCACCCATTGAAAGTGGAGCCAAGAAAGAATCAGGAACTAGAAAACTTCAATAAAGGTGAGACTGGGATCAAAACCAGAATGATATCGGAACCGGGATCGAAATGGAAACTAGACCCGAAACCAATTGATAGTTCCAAGTTTGCTTCCCATTCCAGTTCCACTTCTTCCAAAAGAAGAGTAGTGTGGACCAGAGTTAGTATTCATCAGGAACTAGATCATTTTAGAAATTGACTCTCATGTAAATACTTATGGGACGGGTTCATTCTTGGATCCACTTCCGCCAGTTCATCATTCAAACAAAGAAAATTTAAACACACGGTCACACTGACTTCAGACTTAGGCCACATGAAACCATAAGGAAACATCAAATAAGGGGCTTAAACTTTCCTTAATAGTATAAATCTGAAATAAAATTATTTAAGGCATGATATGGTAAAGGACAATGCACAAACCCTAGTTTGCGTGACCCGTCAACTCATAGAAATTAGGGCATCAAAACCCGGATGTCAAAACCACTAAATTGACATGATAATAGGACCAGAGGGGTCATATCACATAGATTTTAAACTATCTAAAGCACATGAGATCCCTCAAAATGAAACCCTAGTCAAAACTAGGGCATGACAGTATGGACACACCACCAAAATGGAGAAAACGATAGTAGAACGACAAAAAAAAAAGGGAAGAGACAAAAAATCAAATGAAAAATGGGAGAAAAAAAACCAAACTAGAAACAACAAGCGAAAAAAAAAAGGAAATGAGAGAAGATTCATGAAAGAAAGTCTTGCAAACACGTGAAGAACACAAAAAATGACAAAAAAGAACAAACGTAAAACAAAATGGGAGAAAACCACCTACCTCAAAACGCTACCAAGAAAAAGTTGAAACTTCAATGACAAGAATCCACTCACAAACATGCACCCACAACCAAATCACCCTCTCAAAATTTCTTAGGCCCTAGCTCGTAAAAATGCTTTAGATAATGATTATGATCCAAAATAACATCTTTCAATAACTCAACTCATACTTATACCATCTTCAACCTTGAAACCTTCTCCAAGGTCAACTATTCACCTCAAACATGCAAATTCAAATTTGGTTGGTGCCAAAACACTTTTGTGGTGAATAGAAGTGAAAGAGGACCACATCAAACCTTAAATAGGACCCAAATCAACAACACCACACTAAAACATGCTTCTACAAGTAATAATTGTCCATCACATGTAGTGTAAACACTAGGTCGATTGTTACCCGTGATAACACAATTAAACTTTTAAGTATATGCTTCCTCTGGTTTCACCATAAGGGTCAACCCAAAAAACTAGTTTACAATTCCAGTGAGGAAGGAAAATTGAAAAAAAAAACCCTCATACAAAAATCTTTGGTTTTTGGGGGTTTGAATGAACATTTGGTTCGAGCGAACCCAAAGGGGGTTTTCTGAAAACCCCCTTCGAGTGAACACATTAAATGCCAGGTCCCACATTTCTTGGGGAAAAAAAGAAAAACTTTGTGGAAAGGGGGTTTGCTCAAACCTCCAAGGGGAGTTCGCTCAAACCTCTAAGGGAAAACCCCCCTTTTCCCCCCTTGTCCCCCTCTGGCACCAAAAATATCCAAAATTATACCCTTCCAAGCTTGAGTTGAGGATGAAAATGGAGGATACCTCATAGACCCAATTGGATGATGGTAGTCCTCAAAACGAGCTATCCAACGAATATAATTTTATTATGTTTTGGCTCTATTATGTTTTTTTTTAGTTTGATTAAACATAGGTTTTTCACCGAAAATCAATCTCCCCGTTCTACACATGTGGAAAAATAGAAAATTATCAAATATATATATATATATATATTAGTGCACTAGATATTGATGTCCTTGATCCAACAAAAAAAAAAATTGAATTCACTACATACAAAAAAAGTTATGTTGTATATGGTTCGCCTATGTCTGAATTGTAATTGGTTTGACTTCAAAACTTAATTAAGGAAAAAATATTCAATAAAACACTATGAAACCAATTGAAAGCACTAGATATCGTAGTTAAAAATCTAAATTTGAAAAAATTAGAATTTTATCCTTCATGGAAATTTTTTTATGTTGTATACAGTGAGCATCACTCCTTAAAAATGGTGTTTACTGAAAAATACTAATTTTTGAAGGAGATGGAAAAAGAAGTGCAATTGATTCCAAAAATTTTGAAAAAAAAAAATTAGAATCTACAGACAAAATTTCACAAATCACTAGTTTGAATCATCTTCAAATTCCTCACGGTTTAGCCACTATAGGTGCCTGAAAGTGAATATTTAGTTAGAAAAAATTAGTTTAATGTCTAGTTTGGCCAAAAATTGTAAACCAGTATTGTGGGATCACCCATAACTCTTGGACAACAAATGTCACTTGAAAAAACTCTAGAACATTCTAGAAAAACCTTGAAATCAAACAAACTCCTTCACAACAACTTTCACCTGAAGAATGTACACACCCAGTACATCCAAACAACTCTACCATATATTGTAACTTAGAAAACCATCTTTTGAAACACCAAACCTCAAACCCTCTTGACTAAGGTAAACTACCAACACCATCAACACACCTCCAGATTCACAAGACCTAAAACTATTCTACGAACAAACACAGAGCAAAAACATTTCTCCCAAACACCTCTACAATACATAGTCACACACCAATGAACACAACTTTTGTACAACGATCCAACACACCAACTCTTGAATATAACACCTCTGAGCTATTCTCACCAACATATTTGTATCGCATAGGAAGATCTTCAATCTAGGAGAAATGCAAAGAAAAACTAGAACACAACTCTGTCACCCAAAACACCATTACAACACATTGTTTCCTCTTTTTATCAAATTTTCTCAAAAACTCTTGGAAACCAAGCACCAGAGACACATTCTCATCATCTTTAGTACTTCCTCAACCATAGACAGAAGCTTATCAAAGAAACACTAAAGGTTGACACCAGTAGCTTTATTAATGGCAACATAATGCAACTATTCAAAGCCTGGATAACATCAACTGCTCATATTCTTGCAACAATATCACTAAATTGCATACATCAATGACAACATAGACTTGTTGACATCAATGAAAACACCAACTACTCATACTCGCAACATAGTATTGATTGTAAAGACCATTGTTAAATAGTTGTCTAGGATTGATTGCAAAGATCATTTCTAAATTTGTGAAGGATTTAATCACAATGATCATTGTTGAAATTGATTGAAAAGGTCATTAAAGTTTTTGGTTCTAAATATTATTGTTGAAATTGATCATGCAAAGATTGTTACTAAATCTGTGAATTTTTTTATCAAAAAAATCATTGTTGAAATTGATCATAGAGATAACTACAAAATTTGTGAAGGTTTTGTGGGTGACCCGTTTAATGCAATAGTTGAAACACTTGCTTGGTGACACTACCACCAAGGTCCAAATCCTTGATGGGCTGTTATGCTCACAGGCTTTGTGCTTTTGCTGGGTTGGTGGGCTCACAGATTTTAATACCAATAGTGTTAGGCACCTTAAAAATTTCCCATTATCGATCAAAAAAAAATATTTGTGAAGGTTTTGATGGTAAAGATCATTTTTTAAATTGGTTGTAGAGATTATTGCTAAATTTGTGTCGGTTTTGATCACAAAGATCATTATTGAAATTGATTGGAAAGATCATTGCTAAATATGTGAAGGCTTTTTATCACAAAGACAGTTGATAATGCTTCACTTCCTTTACTAATAAACTTTGAAGAATGTCTTAATAATTTCAATTAAAACATCCCACATAACTGTTATGTAAAGTTATCTCATGTAAGAGACACATCTCTCTAAACATCTATTGAAAGATATTTAGATCTATGAATTCAATAGAATACATAAATCAAATTATGCTCTCCAATTTTAACAAAAATATAGTAGCATATATTCCTCAACATTTTCTACCATTCCATGTTGATTGGAATTACGCAAGTGATAATTTTTATAAAATGACACATAACTTTCTTTTTTTCAGCAATAGAGTAAATCTTAGTCTTTTTCTAGCTACCCTTTCATGTTCATTGGAATTAACCATGGGATAATGTCTATAAAATGGCAGTTAACCTTTCCTTTTTTAGCAAGAAACTAAATCTTATAATCTTTTTATATTTGGCTATAGTTTGTTTCTTTTACAATATTCCTTTATTTTGTTGTAATTTCCTTCTTTTAACATGGTGTTAACATACCATGGAAGGACAGATACACAAACAAGAGAAAGGCATAGTCTTTGTCGCAGGAGTTGTTGGTTTCATTGGTCTACTTCAGTTGGGTTATGTTGCGAGACTATGAAGAATCTTTGTTTAGTTATTTAATTAATGGTCTTCTACCATTAAATGGTTTTAGATATTTTTATTGTGTAATTTGTATAACTTGGGCTATTATAGCTTTTTACTGAATTTTTCTATGTAGTCTACTCCTTAAATTTCTATTGTCTTAAAGATAATTCTTGTAAGTTGTACAATATAAAAAGGATGATTAACAACCTAACCAGATCAAGATTAAAATCTGAAAGAGCTTCACTAGTTGAAAGATTTCTTTTAGTTAATTTAAATTACACAATATAATTTGTCTCAACTTTGCTAATATAATTCAACATTATACAATTTAGTTTCTTTGTACAAACTTCAAACTATTACATCTATTTATTATTTTGAACTTTATTTGGTAGGTTGTATGAATTATTCTTAAGACAAAGATTATTATTTTGAACTTTATTTGGTAGATTGTATGAATTATTTATTTAGTTACTTTGTGTTTTTTTTCTTCATCTATTAAAGTTATAAATTTTGATTTCTTCATCTATTAAAGTTTATATTTTTTGTGATTCTACAATATATTTTATTTATTTTGGTTAAATTGTGATATGAATGGTATATTTTATTTTTTATTTATGGAATATGTTTGTTATTATATTTTAGTTTAAAAATATATATTTTTATTTTAAATCATAATTTTGAGAATTAAATAACTTTTTAATGTGTTTTGGGATAGAATTAATTTTTAATGAATTGAACAATTTTAGTTATAATAATTTAATAAGAATAAATTTTCAATATAGATAAAATTTTATTTAATATCTTGTAATTAATTATTAAAAAATAAAAATGTTAATATCTATAAAATTTTACTCTATTAATAAATACAAACATATATATTAAATTTTAAAAGATAATAAATAACAATTTTATTCAAATGTTGTTATATATTTTTATAAGAGTATTTTTTTTTTTTTTATCTTATATTTGAAAGTTTGGGTGTAGTGGAGTTGAGAGACAACATCTTTGAGGAGTGGAACCCTCATCACTAAGTGCAAATTAAGACTTTCAAAATCACACAAGCTTTCATGACACATGCACTTTTCATTTTGTCACTTTGTTTTCTACTAGAACTTTTTATTATTTTTGAAACTTGCAAGAGATTTGGAATGAGATTTAGATGTCTATTTATAAGTTTTTTTTGTTGCTTAGGGTGTGGATGGGGCCTATAAAACATTAGGGTTAAGATTAGTGGCACAAACATGTAATATTTTATTTTTTATTTTTTAAAAGTAGATTTTTTTATTGAATTGTTGCAAGGGAAACCTAGAGCTCAAGTAGGTGTCATCAAGGGATGTGAAGGAGTCCTTTGAGTGTCTCAAGGATGTGTTGACATCTCAAGTGCAAATGGGAGATATGAGGGGATATCCTAATTATCTTGGAGATGTACCAATGTCTCAATGTGATCTCCTCCAATATAAGAGGTATTCCCTCTTTGAGAGAGATGTTTGAAATATGTCTTTGGATTCTTGGTGGTAGTGGTGGGATGATAGAGGGAATTTCTCCCAAATTTCCATCTAGAAAATACCTCCATCTTGAAAATACATACTTTAAAAGAGAAGACACATCCTTGTCAAAAAATACCTAATTTGAAAATAAAAAGGTGCATTAACACAAAACAATTATTTAATCTTTAAATTGTTTAAATATATATTTTAAATATTTTAAAATATATATTGAATACTATATTTTATGTTTAGTTTATCTATTATTTGTGTAAAACAATTTTTCCATTAAAAATTATGCTAAGTTATTAACCATGACTCTATTAGAGTCATAATCTTAACTTTTCTTTGATTTCCAAGTTTTGTAAGGATGAAGATGATGTTTCTTGCATATAGTACATCAATTCTTTTCTTCATAATATCTTTTTGTGCTTTATAATGATACACATCAAGTTTTTCTTTTAAAAGTTGCTTGTGCTTTATAATAATAATATAATTTGTCACATCTATTTGTTTGAGAATCTTGCCAATTTGGACTTCACCAAACCCAACAAGAATAAATTAGACTTATAATCAATTAAAGATTAATTAATTATTAGCTAATGTATGATCTCTAACAGCAACTTAATGGAATTTTGTTGCAACCGCAATGGATTTTGAGTCCCAATATCTAGAGGTTTTTTATTTACCACTCTTTTATTTTGTGACCATCTAATTCTATTTTATATCCTTATAGTTTTAATGGAAAATGTTTGAATTTGGGTGGTTGTGGTAGAATGAGATAATCAAGCCCAACAGTGAATTGGGTATTGAATGTCATGAGATAAAGTGCAATGGCCAAGTCTGTGAAAGGAGTGATGTTTACCTCATCTTTTGGAGCAATGAATTTTATTGATGATTGGGGAACACCAAACAAAATCTATGATGAAACATGTTGGACCAATGTGAAGCTTTGTAGGACTAATAAAATTATTGGGTGGGTGAGATTATTATATTAGTCTCATTAATTTTGCATTATACACAACAATGAAAATGAAGTTTGTCTATATATATCAAAAAATTTGTAAATCCAACAATTTATCCTATTTTTCTTTTATGAAAAGATGTACTTTGTGTCAAAAAAACTTGGAGAAAAGGTTGCATGTGAGTTTATAGAGATGAATAATGTTGATCTTATCACAATTGCACCAACATTGGTTTTTGGGCCATTTATAATGCAGACTATGCCTCCTAGCATGGGTGCAACTTTAGCACTGTTAACAAGTATGTAGTACAACTATCTGAGAAACTTTTTCCCAATGTTTTATAATAGAATATCAAGGGGCTTGCTTGGTTAACTTGCATTAAAAAAATATTTTAAAAAATGGAGCATCTAAACTAATGAAAGTAAATATGTGAAAAATTTTATAGTCTATTAAATTTGGAGGCTATAAACATTTGTGTTCAATTGAAAATTTTACTATACAAAACCCAAAAGATGGGTAATATAACACATTCCAATTAAAGAAAGATGTAGAGTACAATATTCCAACTAGGTAAGTGAAAATACTAAATTGCTAAGGCTTGTTATCATTACTCTTATAAAACAGTACAACATATAAATCGTAGCAAAAGTTGATAAAATAGGATTGATGTTTACAGGTTTAAAGATGCAGATGAGTCTTTGCAACTGATAACATATTCATAAAAAAAAAGGTTGTTGACATGGGCTTCAAATTCAAGTACACCAGCCATTCAAAGTTGTCTCAAGAAAGGAATTTTTCCAAAACATTTGAATTGGGGAACCAAGCAACATCCTCTGATAATGAGTAGTTTCAATTCTCTGTTAAAAGGAGTTTAACTTTATAATAAAACCTTAGATAGGAAAGTAGGTTATCTTTTTTAGGAGAGCTTAAAGTTCAAGATTTTAAATAGCAAGTTTAATTTATAATAGAACCTCATAAAGAGAGAAAAATGGTATGTTAAGATAAGTTTAAGGGATTCACTTAAATGTTGGTTTGTTTGTATAATTTAAGTAATATTAATAAGAAAAAAATATTAAAATATCTCAACAAAAATGTCCAAGAAAATTGGCTTACAGATGATGAACCATTTAGCAAATTCCAAACGTTTTATAAAAAGATAAGGATAAAATTTCTAAAGAACTTGAAAACATTTCTTTATAAACTGAAATGCTAGACTAATTTCTTATGTTCCCTCCCTGAGTTCCTACATTATCAATCACTACCTACATCTCCTATTTTATGTGGACCTTGGAATTACTATTATAATTTATAAGCCACAATCTCAACCAAAAGTTCCAAGAAATTTGGTGTGTGGCTAATGAATTGATGATATCTTTTCTTTTTTAGTTTAATATTAAATGATTTTATGATTATTGTGATAATTAATTTTTTAGATGGAATTAATTTTTATAAATTTTTATTTAAAAAGAGAATTATTTTAATAAAATAAAAATAATGATTTTTAAGTTTTATTATTATATAAAACAATTTTTACTTAATATCTTCTAGTCAGTTATTATCTTAGTTTTCATCAATGTTCATTTCATGACTTTCTTTATAATAGACTAATTGATGTTGCACACAATAATCTAAGACAAATCAACATGATGCAACTAGTCCACCAACTTTAATTCAAGAAACATAAATGGATAATGTTGAAACAATTCACCTTTAATGCTAAATTGGAAATGATGGAAATGGTCTTTTGTGCAAGCCAAGGTCTTTTGGTGGGCTTGGCATGGTCTAGAACCCAAACATGGTGGAAGTGGAAACCATTTAGGAAAGACAATCTTGGAAAGTAAGCAAAGTGAAACGTTTCATATCAAATTTTAGATTTTTCTAATTGAGATCAATGGGTCTATAGGTCATACAAAAAGGAAGCGAAGATGGGAACATAAAACAAGATTTTTGCAAACAATAGATACAAACTAAATAACTTAAGGGTATTTCAATGCTATCCTAAATCCTTTAGAAAAAGGGAGTGAAAAGATAACACAAGCACAAATGAATTTGATCAAGTTGAACCTTTAATATTTGAATACACATGCAATGAAAAATATTACACAAAATGGATGAAAGATATGAAAAAAAAAATTGGATTATCGATGGAAAATCATACTTGGGAATTGGTCCCTCTTCCATCAAACTAGAAAGCATACATAAATAGGTGGATGTACAGATTGAAAGAAGGAGGCAAGAAGTGATACAATGCCAAATTAGTGGTGAAAGGATTTGATCAAAAATAGGGTGTTGCTTTCATAAATAAAAAATCACCTATAGGGAAAATGATTACTATTCGGGCAATGTTGGGATTATTTTTTGTTTACGATCTTGAATTGGAGCAACTTGATGTCAATACCACATTTGTACATGGTGATATGGAAGAAGAATTATATATGCAACAATTAGAAGGTTTCAAAAAATAAGGACATGAGAATATAGTTTGCAAATTTAAAATGAAGTTTGTATGAGCTAAAACAAGCTCTATGACATTGGTACCTAATGCTTGATTCCTTCGAGGCTAAAAAATAATTATCTAGGTGTGAATCTGATTTGTATGTTTATTACAAGGTTTTGGAGAATGATGAGATGGTGTTGTTGTTGATGTTATGTGTTGATGATATGCTAGTGACCAAAACTAGCATGAATATTGTTAGCAAGTTGAAACAACAATTAGCTAACAAGTTTTTGATGAATATCTAGAGGGGCTAATAAGAAAATTCTTTGAATGAAAATAATAAGAGATTGATAGAAAAGATAATTAAAATTTTAAAATAAAAAGTATATTGAAAAGGTTTTGGACAAGTTCCATATGAAGAATGCCAAGACTGTCAGCACTCCTTTAGCTAATCATTTTAGTTTATCCTCCAAGTTGTGTACTAAGACACAAGAAGAAAAATAAAATGAAAGGAGTGTCCTATTCCTCTATTGTTGGGATCCTTATGTAGGCAATGATCAGCACAAGAATCAACATTTTTTGTGCAATGAGAGTGGTCAATAGGTATTTGAGTAATCCTCATACGTCTCATTGACAAGCAATGAAATGGATTTTGATATATTTGAAGGGAACTTCATATCATGTTTTGAGATTTAGAGGGAAAGAGGCTCAATTGCAAGGTTTTGTTGATTTTGATATGCTTGGTGACTTGGACAAAAGAAAATCTACTAATGGTTATGTGTTCATATTTACAGGGGTAGTGATCAATTGGTTTTTAGATTGTAACATGTGGTAGCACTCTTTACTAGACCGAAACAAAATATATTCCACTCACTAATGGATCTAAGGAAATGTTATGGTTGCAGCATTCATTGAGTGAATTGGGTTGTAAACAATAATTTTTCAATCTGTTTAGTCACAATAATAGTGCAATTAATTTGGCCAAAAATCCAGCCTTTCATTCTCATACTAAATACATAGACATTTGATATCATTTCATATAGAGTGTTGTTGAAGAAGGCAAGCTGAAGTTGTAAAAGATACATAATAGTTTGAATCTTGCTGATGCGCTTATGAAGGTTGTCAAAAAAAAGAAGTTGGAGTTTTGAAAAGCTTCTCATGGCCTTGTAAAAATGTGACAATAAGTTTAGAAAAGTGGGGGATATCTTTGTCTGTAATTACTTACAACAATGGTTTGAACTTCACATGAGAGATTGTTAAGTGTGTGAAGTCCAACAGTCACCAAACCATTACTCTTCTCCCTGCCTCTTCATTTACCTATTGTCTCTACATATTTGAAGACTAAAAAATATTTGTACTTATTATGATAAAAACTCCATATCTCCTTTGGAAAAGAAAAAGTGATAAAAAGATATTACCCTGTTTTTCTATACATTAATGAACTACACAATTTGATTTGTTGACTATTGTATAAGCCTTTTTCTTTCATTAAAAATCTACTATGTTTGTTATTAACCATGACTTTATCAAAGTCATAATCTTAGCTTTTCTTTGGTTTATGAGTTTTTTAGGAATGAAGATAGTGTTTCTTACATGATCTACATTTAGTCTTTTCTTCATAATATATTTTTGTTCTTTATAATAATACAATTTGCTACATCTGATAGAAATCATGTTTTTCTTCCTATTATCTTCCTGTTCTTTATAATAATAATATAATCTGTCACATCTGATACATCCAAATTTTTATATTCTATATATCTAGGAAATCCAATCAAGACCAGTCATTTGTTGAAGTTGCATGGATGCAATAAGAGATTAACATTTTGTAAAGAAGACTTGGATGATGAAGGAAGCTTTGAAAATAACATCAATTGATGGTTGTGAAGGTGTTTTCCATGTCACAACTACAATGTTTTTTGAGTCCTAGGGTCCAAGAGGTTACTTTAATTCCCACTCACTCTTTATTTTTTCTGATCTAATTCTCTTTCATAGTCTTACTATTTTAATGGAAAATGTTATAATTTGGGTTGGTTGTTGAAAAATGAGGTAATCAAGCCCAAAAGTGGTATTGAATGCCATGAAATCATGTGCAAAGACCAAGTCTGTGAAAAGAGTGGTTTTTTTACCTCATCTACTGGAGCAGTGAATACTGATGATGGGGAACGCCAGACAAAATCTATGATGAAACATATTGGACCAATGTGGAGCTTTGTGGGACTCCAAAAATGATTGGTTGAGTGAGATTATAATATTATAATCTCATTAATTTTGTATTATTAACAACTATGAAAATGATTCTTTTCTATCTATATCAATTTTTTTGATAATTCAAAATTTTATCAAATAATTAAATGGTTATGATGTTTTTATTTTATGAAAAGATGTAATTTGTGTCAAAAAAACTTGGATAAAAGGTTGCATGTGAGTTTGCTGAGAAGAACAGGAGCTGCAGTGCAGTTGTCTTTTCAATTGAGTTAGATGCAATTACGCAACTGTCTACAACTTTGTCTGCATGGATGGTTCTATATTTATTATTTGGACATCTGAAAGCAAGTTCCTATACCTGGAAAGTAGTGTCGATTGCAATTGCACATGGTGAGAGCTAGAAATCAGCCCCCTTGAATATAATGTTTGTGATAATGTCAATCTGTTGTTTTTTATTGATGTAGGAGCACCTGGGAAAATACTAGGTTTCCTTGATGTTTTGTTTGAAGTTATATTTTGGTTGTGTTGTTTTTAGGTCATGTTGACCATTTTTTTATAATTTGGTGGAGTAGGAATAAAACTTGATCTATTGTGATCAATGGATTGGGAGGTGGAAAGCATGGATGGGTTTTGAAGCTCCAACTTGTCTAGGTTGCCAACCTAGCCAAAGTTTTGAAAACACAGTGGGTTTAATAAATTGCATCTTTAGGTCTTCTATTGGCTCAAAAAAAGGGCTTAACTATCTGTGGAGCCTATTTAAGACTTTATTCGACCATGGAATAGGGTTGGAAGCACTTTTGTTATTGTGAGACATTGTGAAGTTGATGGAAACAACGTTCTATACAAAAATTCTAGACTTTTGGCATCTTGATTGAATCTTAATGGATTAGTTATGTTTATTTTTTTGTTGTAGGATTAAGTGAAGTTAGCATTCAATCATTTTGTATTCAATTAATTAGCTTCTTGTATAGTTTTAGGTGTCTTTTGGTAAATAGTTTATTGTTGTCCAGTTGTTGGTCTAAACCAGACTATTTTTAGCAAATGGGGTGTTAGAGCACTTTTCCACCGTAGAAACCGTACGGCTCTTTTGAAACAGTGCCTAGACACCATGCTTGTATAAATGTTAGCTGGTAGGTTTTTATTGTGTACAGGGAATGTTAGCAAAGTCATGCCCTAGGCAAGCCAAGTAGGGTCCGGCTAGGGAAGACAGTGAGAAAAAGCCTCATATCTTGCAGGGGTATTAAGATTTTAGAGAAATTCTTTTTTGTGAATTTTGTTGAGGGTTTTGGCTATGCTTGGAGGTCAGGAGGAGGGTCTATTAAGTTGTTTGGAGGGAGAAATTTTTGATAGTCTGAAAACAACCTTAAAAAGCTTAAAAACCCTAGGGTTTTAACCATTTTTGTGTGTTGACAGTGTACGGGCTGTGCAGGCTTGAAACCCTAAAAATATTTGAGGTGTAGGCATGAGAAACACAAACCATAAGCAAATAACTTGGATCTTTTGGTTGGTTTAGGAGAAAATAGCAATTTATCTCTGTTTAGAGGCCTAATTAGGGCTCTAGGCTTGTAGCCTTTTCAAACCCTAGGAAGGAATTTTGTGAAAGCGATGGAAAGTTGGAAACTTGTGATTACATAAGGACCCTAGATAGGCTATTTTGAAGCTTTGCAACACCTTCACACCCCTGCAAGAATCTACCAGAAGGTTGAGGAAATCTGGCCTTTAAAGAAAAGTAAGGGCCAATGGAGAGTATATGGTGAAGCACCAAGGTTGGCTTGGTAGATGGAAAGTATGATGATAGTGGGGTTGGTAAATAGAAGCAGTGGCACCTAAACCTAAGGCAGGACCACTAGGACAAGGTGGAAGAGACACCTAGGAGTTCTTAGGAGCAAGGACTTAGAGCATGGGGCAGTGAGTGCCTCATCCAACCCCATCCTATTAGATTGGTATCAGAGTTGTGAAAGATTTGGGAAGCGTCTTATATGTCAGAGGTTGAGTCTAGTGATTCTTCCACCATGGTGACCAATACAGAACTGGCTAAGATGGTTGAAGGACAAGAAGAAGAGAATAGGCTATTGAGGGAAAGAATAGCCCAACTTAAGGCAGCAGTGAGGAGTGCACAGTTTGAGGGAAGGATACCAAAGGAGGAAGAGGTTGCAGAGGAAGATAAAACCCCTGAACCTGACCCTATTTTGAAGGAGGAGCCTTTCTTGAAGGCAATGAAAGCTTTGAGTGGGAAAGCACTTGAAGGCATACCACTTTTTAGTGGGAAGATGGAAGCTGATCTAGTCATGGACTGGATAGAAGGCATGGAGAATCATTTTGAGTGTGATGGAGTCACTGAAGCATAGAAGGTGAAGGTTGCTAAGTCAAGATTGAGAGGATCAACCCTGACATGGTGGAAGTTCGTTTAGACATAGAGGGAAAAAGAAGGCAAATAGCCCATATCAACTTGGAAAGGAATGGTTGCGAAGGTGAAAGAAGCCTACATGCCAGATGACTATGAGATTCAATTGCACAAGAAGAGGCAAAGTCTAAGGCAGAAAGACCAAGATGTAAACACTTATACTGAAGAGTTTCAAAAGCTTTGTATGAGGTCTAATGTGACAGAGGATGAGAGTCTCAAAGTGGCTAGGTATCTTAACGGCTTGAAATGGAACATTCAGGAGGAGATGGCTCTACTAAGTCCCAAGACAGTAGACCAATGCTATCAGTTGGCTATCAAGATTAAGGAAAGGAACAAGAGGAAGCAAGATCAGACTTCTAAGGGCAGAGGCAAAGGCAAAGATCAAAGAGATCAAAGAGGACAACGTGGTGGCTACCAAGGTAGAGGCAATGACCAAAGAAACCAAGGAGAGTCTAAACTCACAGAGCATGGAGGTGAAACATCTTCTAGAGGTGTATTTAACAGAGGAAGAAGACCTCAAGGAGGTTCAAACAGAGGAAGAGGAGCAGGCAGGAGCAATTCTTATTTTGCAAACATGAAGTGTTACCATTGTAATCAAATAGGTCACCCTGCTTATAGATGCCCGGAGAAAGCTTCCTCATCAAGCAATGAAAATAGAGTGGCTTATGCACAAGAGGACACCATGAGTCCTAAGTCATCTAAGATCAGTCATATAGAATTTGAGGTAGGAGAGAATCTGATGTTTAACAGAGTCTTGATCAGACTATCAGTTAGGGAAGAACCTAAACAAAGAACAGCTCTTTTTAGAGTGAGGTGCAAGATACTTGGTAAAGTATGCAAGGTCATAGTAGACTTAGGTTCAACAGACAATATAATCTCAAAGGAGGCAGTAACAAAACTGAAATTGGAGAAGGTACCCCACAATAACCCCTACAAGGTCACATGGCTGAACAAAGGGCAGAGTGTTTTAGTTAATGAGCAAGTAACGGTGGAATTTTCTATTGGAGGATATAAAGATAAGTTGGTTTGTGATGTATTACCCATGGATACATGCCATCTACTACTGGGAAGACCATGGAAATATAATAGAAGTGCTATCTATGATGGGAAGGAGAATACCATTTCATTCAAAAAGGATGGAAGGACCTTCAAGCTGTAGTCACTGTCAGAAGAAGAAGAGGGATAGTCAAAGGCACCAAACATCATGTTGAGCAGTGGTAAGGAGTTCCTTAAGGACCTACACCAAGGGAATGAAGGATATGTGGTTGTGTTGCAACCTAAAGAAGAAGACAAAACTAAAAAGATAGACTTACCAGAAGTAGTCCAAAGGTTACTTGATAAGTACAAGAGCATAGTTAGTGATGGTACACCTGCAACCTTACCACCAAAGAGAGCAATAAGTCATCAAATTGACTTCATACCTGGAGCCTCATTGCCTAACAAAGTAGCATACAAACTTACACCTAAGAAGAACCTAGAGCTAGCTAGGCAAGTGCAAGAATTGTTGGATCAAGAATTGATTCAAAAGAGCATCAACCCATGTGCAGTGCCAGTGGTTTTAGCAACCAAGAAAGGAGGTAAGTGGAGGTTATGTACTAATTCTAGGGCAATAAATAGGATCACCATTAGGTATAGGTTTCCTATTCCTAGAATTGAAGACTTGATGGATTGTCTTGGAGGTGCTCAGTTCTTCACAAAGTTGGATCTCAAGAGTGGGTACCATCATATCAGAATTAAGGATGGTGATGAGTGGAAGACAACTTTTAAGACAAATGATGGGTTATATGAGTGGAAAGTGATGCCATTTGGCCTCTCAAATGCCCCTAGCACATTCATGAGACTCATGAATGAAGTGCTTAAGGATTTTATAGGGATATTTGTGGTAGCATATCTTGATGACATCCTCATATACAACAAGACAACAGAAGAGCATTTGAAGCATGTGGAGAAAGTACTTAGAAGGTTGCAAGAAGAGAAATTGGCAATCAACCTAGAGAAATGTGAGTTCTTCAAGCAAGAGCTTGTCTATTTGGGTTTTGTAGTGTCCAAAGGCTCTTTAAAGATGGATCCAAGCAAGGTGGAAGCCATCCTAAACTGGCCTACACCAACCACAGCAACAGAGGTAAGGAGTTTTCATGGATTGGCCCAATTTTATATAAAATTTATAAGGAACTTTAGTGGTATATGTGCACCAGTTCTAGATACAATCAAGGGTGGTATAAAAACTAAGTTTGTGTGGACTCAAGAGGCTGAGAAAGGGTTTGAGAAACAAAAACAAGAAGTGGAAACTCAACCAATTCTCTTATTACCTAGCTTTGACAAGTTGTTCACCATTGAATGTGATGCAAGTGGAGTGGCAGTAGGAGTGCTAAGTCAAGAGGGTAGGCCTATAGCCTTCTTTAGTGAAAAGATAAATGAAGCAAAGAAGAAATATTCAACCTATGACTTGGAACTTTATGCTTTGGTTTAGTCACTTAGGAAATGGAGGCATTACCTTCTACCCAAGGAGTTTGTGGTTTTTACTGACAATCAGGCACTTAGTTTTATCAACACTCAAGAGAAGTTGAGTAATAGGAATTTGAAATGGATGGAATACATCCAAGCTTTTACTTTTACCATCAAGCACAAGAAAGGGCAAATGAACAAGGTGGCAGATGCATTAAGCAGAAGGTTGTTGACAGTGCAAGAGATACAGCTCAAGAGCATTGGCATAAAAAGTTTCAAGGATCTATATGGGGAAGATGACTTTTCAGAGGCCTATAAGGTATGTTCTAACTTTGAGAACCATTTCCATAGCCAATACTCTGAGTATACATTGCAAAGTGGGTTATTGTTTAAGGGAAATCAGTTATGTGTTCCAAGAGGGTCAATGAGGGAAAATCTGATTCAGGAAAAGCATAATGGCAGTCTTAGTGGGCATTTTGGTATTAACAAGACTTTAGAGCTAGTGCAAAGGTTCTATTATTGGCTTAAGTTGGCAAGACATGTTAGAAGGTATGTGGAACAATGTGTTGTGTGTATGAAAGCTAAGGGAGGAGCTAGCAATGCTGGTTTATATCAACCCTTGACCATTCCAAACAGACCATGGGAGTGTGTGAGCATGGATTTTGTGGTAGGCCTTTCTAAGACCAAAACTGGTTTTGACAGTGTTTATGTAGTAGTGGACAGATTTAGCAAAATGAGTCACTTCATTCCTTGCAAAACTACTCATGATGCTAGCTACATAGCTCACCTTTTCTTCAAGGAGGTTTTAAGGATCCATGGCTTGCCTCTAAGCATTGTTTCTGACAGAGATGTGAAGTTCATGAGTCACTTTTGGAAGACTCTATGGAGCAGATTGGGTACCAACCTATCTTTTGGGTCAGCTTACCATCCTCAGACCGATGGTCAAACAGAGGTGGTTAACAGGGTGTTAGGTAATCTTTTAAGGTGTCTAACTAAGGAATATGGACATACATGGGATATGGTTATCTCACAAGCTGAATATGCTTATAATGACAGTGTCAACAAAACAACAGGGAAGAGTCCATTTGAGGTTGTGTATGGGATGCAACCAAGAGGAATTTGTGAGCTCAAAGATCTTGGTGCCATGGAGCATAGGAGTGGACATGTAGAATACTTTAGTCAGACAATGAAGGAGATCTAGGAGCAGGTCAAGAGGACAGTCACTGAGGCTACACAAAAAGTGAAGGAGAAGGCAGCTATGTCTAGGAAAGATGTGCAATTTCAAGTAGGGGACTATGTTATGGTCCACCTTAACAAATCAAGGTTGCAGAAGGGAATGTCAACCAATTTGCAGATGAAGAGAGTGGGTCCCTATAAGATACTAGCCAAGTATGGCAATAATGCATACAAGGTGGAGTTACCTATCGATCTAGGAATCTCACCAGTGTTCAATGTTGCTGATTTGATCAAGTATAAGGGGACAGTCAAGGATTTGGATGAGGACAGTAAGGAGATCTTCAAGGACATCAGTAATGTACCCCTACCTAATCAAGAGAAGCCTCAGGCATAATAGATCTTGGACTCAAGAGTGCAAAAGTCTACAAGGAACAAGGTGTACATGGAGCACCTTATCAAGTGGAAGAACAAGCATGAATCAGAAGCTACATGGGTACAAGAAGATCAGTTTAAAAATCTTGGCATTGACCTGTCACGGATCTCTCCTTCCAATCCTTAGTGTTTGAGCTGAGAGGGGAAAAATGGTGCAGGAGCACCTAGGAAAATACTAGGTTTCCTTGATGTTTTGTTTGAAGTTATATTTTGATTGTGTTGCTTTTAGGTCATGTTGACCATTTTGTTAGCATTTGGTGGATTAGGAATAAAAATTTATCTGTTGTGATCAATGGATTGGGAGGTGGAAAGCATGGATGGGTTTTGAAGCTCCAACTTGTCTAGGTTGCCAACCTAGCCAAAGTTTTGAAAACACACTGGGTTTAATAAATTGCATCTTTAGGTCTTCTATTGGTTTGAAAAAAAGGGCTTAGCTGTCTATTGAGCCTATTTAAGACTTGCTTCGACCATGGAATAGGGTTGGAAGCACTTTTGTTATTGTGAGACATTGTGAAGTTAATGGAAACAACATTCTGTGTAAAAATTCTAGACTTTTGGCATCTTGATTGAATCTTAATGGATTAGATCTGTTTATGTTTTGTTGTAGGATGAACTGAAGTTAGCATTCAATCATTTTGTATTCAATTAATTAGCTTCTTGTATAGTTTTAGGTGTCTTTTGGTAAATAGTTTATTGTTGTCCAGTTGCTAGTCTGAACCAGACTGTTTTTAGCAAATGGGGTGCTAGAGCACTTTTCCACCGTACAAACCGTACGGCTCTTTGGAAACAGTGCCTAGACACCATGCTTGTATATATGTTTTCTGGTAGGTTTTTTTTGTGTACAAGGAATGCTAGCAAAGTCATGCCCTAGGCGAGCCAGGCAGGGTCCGGCTAGGGAAGACAGTGAGAAAAAGCCTCATATCTTGCAGGGGTATTAAGATTTTAGAGAAATTATTTTTTGTGAATTTTGTTGAGGGTCTTGGATATGGTTGGAGGTCAGGAGGAGGTTCTATCAAGTCATTTGGATGGAGAAATTTTTGACAGTCTGAAAACAGCCTTAAAAAGCTTAAAAACCCTAGGGTTTTAACCATTTTTGTGTGTGGACAGTGTACGGGCTGTGCAGGCTTGAAACCCTAAAATTTTTTGAGGTGTGGGCATGAGAAACACAAACCCTAAGCAAAGAACCTGGATCTTTTGGTGGGTTTAGGAGAAAATAGCAATTTATCTCTGTTTAGAGGCCTAATTGGGGCTCTAGGCTTGTAGCCTTTTCAAACCCTAGGAAGGGATTTTGTGAAAGCGATGGAAAGTTGGAAACTTGTGATTGCATAAGGACCATAGATAGGCTATTTTGAAGCTTTGCAACACCTTCACACCACTGCAAGAATCTACCAGAAGGTTGAGGAAATCTGGCCTTTAAAGAAGAGTAAGGGCCAATGGAGAGTATATGGTGAAGCACCAAGGTTGGCTTGGTAGATGGAAAGCATGATGATAGTGGGGTTGGTCAATAGAAGTAGTGGCACCTAAACCTGAGGCAGGACCACTAGGACAAGGTGGAAGAGACACCTAGGAGTTCTTAGGAACAAGGACTCAGAGCATGGGGCAGTGAGTGCCTCATCCAACCCCATCCTATCATTGATGCTGCAGTAGGGCTAGGTGCAGTAGGGCTAGGTGAAGGATTAGTCAGTATACTGCCTTAACATGTACACAGTTCAATTAACACAATTGCATTTGATGAACTATGGATTATGCTAAAACTATTACACAGCTAAAATCAGAGGCACTGTTATGGCCAATATCATGGAGTGTGGACATACTGTCAAGAAACCATTTAGTGTGCAGCTCAATTTATTGCAAAGAAAGGTTGCCTTAATTGAATGGAGCATCCTTCTCATCAATATAAAAATAACATTGAGGGTTGTATATACATTTTCTCTTACAATTACACTTGAAACCAATACCTAATCCAAATACTTAGCTGTACAGCCAGGACAGCTTGCACAATACAACAATCACAAGCTACAAGTAAAGAAAAAGGATTTGTACACAATCATTTACTTGAGATCATGGAAGCATACAAAGATTTTACACTTCAGTGAAAGCATATTGAGGATATTGCCAAGAAAGGAATTTTTAACCCAAGTCAAAATTTAGTGTCTTTTATATTCGGAAGAGTAATAAGCTCTTATTAGTGTAGTTTAAGAATACACAATAGAAAAAGTTACAATATTGATAATTCTCTCCTCTTGGGAAGGAAACTGTTTCCTATATATCGAAGGATGAGCATCTTTCTATAGTCTGCCATTCGTGTGATGTTCAGGTACATCACAGGGACTCGCATTTCCTGTATCAGAGATTCTAGTACTTACATCTTTGGATTGTACTTTGTAAGAAAGTTCTACTCAAGAATGTGAGTTGACAATGACTAACAAAATACTAAATAATTTTGATGCAATCCCATGCATTTCAGCTTCCATAAAGGGACTCGCTCATGTTTCAAAAACAGGAGATAAATTGCTGGAAAAATTTAAACAAACCACAGAAATTATCTCAATGCAGAAGCAGACAATGAATGCTATAGATTTGCCTATTTTGTGGGAGTTAATATGCTACAACCGGAGCCCAACTTAATAATTTTTAGTGTGAAATTGGTGTTGTCGGATATATATCTACCAATAAAATGTTGTATCCTTATGAGTAAGGACACAAACAGTCTAGCGTTTCTTACATAATTCATGGAGGAGATATTAATATCCTTAAACCAGGGCATAAGATCATGTGCTATCCAAACCAAAATTACTGTTATGTTTGATGATGAGACACCTACTACAATTCTAATCCTTAAAGAGTGAATATCCGTACATTTAGTTGGGTTTATATTTTTTAAACAGAGTATAAGATCATTCATCATTGAGAGGAAAACCTCTGCTGAGGCTGATTAAGAAAAAAACTAACATTGGCATGACAAATTTTACAGCAAAAATTATCACAAACCACCTTCACATTTTGCCAACATGCGACCACAATAAAGCAATGCCATAACCTACCAGCCAAAATTAGCTTTGAACAAAATCCATTTGAAATCCATAACATCATGTGCTCACAAAGAATTTCTTATTTCCACAGATCTAGTTAGACACATTAGACACTTACCCTTTGGAAGTTTTTTAATGAGTCCACCAGTGGCCTATATTGAATACAATAATATCTGATTTCGCATACTTTGGCGCAGAGCTATCCATCAAATCCAGCCTAAGCGTGTCCTTCTTTGTCCCATTTCCCTCATCCACCTCCCATTCTTGAACTAAAAAGGGAGCTCTTATAAACTCTACGGAACAGTTGTAATCCTGTGAAAAAGGATTCAAATTTTAGAAACCCTAGCTACAAACTTATATAAAACAAAGCTCTAGTTTAAATGGACTGAAATCCAAAAGGCTGATTATGAAAGAAACAAGTACTCCTACCGAAATGCAGCTTTCGGCTCTAAATTGTTTTCTTCCAGATATTTCATAGACTTTGCTCTTGTTTGCAAAAGCTGCTGACCAATAATAGAAGCCCTTTCTTATAGACAAGAAGAGACCCTTCTATCCCCACCGAATTTTGGATTAGCATACTACCATCGATATGGCTACTCTCACTGTGTTCGGTCATAGATTGATACTGATGGGTTTGGGGCTTGATATCATGGCCATCGAGGACGAGGAAACTACATTTGTAGGCATGGGAGGAAGAAGGCTCCACTAGTCTTCCTCTACATTATAAACTTCTGCTTCAAGTACCCTATTGTTATCTTTGTCTATTCCACCGGCAATGTAAATCAATCCATTAATGGAGTGCAACGCACAAGAGAAACGCTGGCGACCCACAAGCAGGTTGGTGCCTGGCTGCCATCTACAGGAGCAAAAATTATAGAGAAAAATGGCTTCCTCGATGGCCAAACCCATCAATATCAATCTACGACGAAAGGGACACAGTGAGAGTGGCCATATCGTTGGTAGTATGGTGATCTGGGAGAGTGGTAGATTGTTAAATTGAAACAAGGAGCCTCAAATTTCTCAACTATAAACAAATCCTCTGCCTTCCAAACCCTCTTTCTATCTCCATAGAACAGAGGATTGCTCATCACACTCCTCCAACTTCTGCAAACAGCTCTCAGATTAAAGAAAGATGTGCATGGCACCATTAGCAAGTATTCTATAACAAGATTGTTAATTATAAAAACAGAGAAACAAAAAATTAAAGAACAAAATGTCTACATCCACTCTCAAGCAGCGAAAATCTATTATCAATTATCAATGCCAATACATGGACTATACAGATATATTTATACACCTTCAGCAATTTAATGCATTTAATATTCTCAGACGACTCAGCCAACTCCCAGCCAAGAATAGCAAAGGGATCATAATAAGTGAAAAGGAGTGACAGAGTAATTGTAACCGTTGAGTTTCACTACCTAACAAAGATCCTCTAGAAGGTCAGAAAATATTTCCATTACCTCTCTCTTCACTGCAATTCTCTTTGACACTCTTGATAATAGTAAGAATGACTATCTTTCAATTAATGCCATTAGCTAAGTAGATAGTTTTGCTTTTTTAATCAACTCAGTAAGTCTATTATTAGTTTTTCTTTTCTTGCTTTTATTCCATGTAAGATTTGACATTTTTAACTATGGCAAAGTCTCTGAAATTGTTTATTTCGGGAATAGCGACTTCACTGGGTGTGTGGTGGTTGACTAGATTCACTGAATGGAATGGAATAATAAATTTAAAATTAAATATGAAATTTAAATCATCTTATTTGCATCTTTTGTCATGCACTTGCATACAATTTCTGTAATTCCACGTGTAGTCATTCATGGAGGCGCTAGAAGGGGAAAGGAAAGGAAAGGTCCTTTTATAGTCCACGATACCAGGCGGTCTGTTTTTGGGTCTAGAGATGGCTTACAGTATATGGGACTCCTTGTACTCCCAATATGAGGAGGCACCTAACTCGTGCTCCACAATACGAGGTGTACATACCTTACCCCCTGCACGATTTGAACTTGTGACCTCTCTTTCAAGGGATGTAGTTGTAAATTTGCAAAAATCCATGATTATATATGATTATATATATAATATTTATAAAAAAGTCGAGAGATATTGTCTAGGCGGCTATTTGTCACATAAAAGCACATAGGTGCCTCAAGATGGATATTTCTCGATTTTTTTATAAATATTATTAATAAATAATATACACATGCTAGTTTATTTCACAAATTATGGATTGTTGAAATGAGAGTTAAATATTTGTTAGAAAAATGATAGTTGAATATTTGTTTGCATCTATAAAGAATTATAAAGAATATTTTTTATAATATTTTAATTAAAATATTTTATAAAGAATATGTTTTTGTCTTTTTTCCTTTAATTTGAAAATAGATCTATTTAATTTAAATTAAAAAATATTCTTATAAGATATATTTAATGAAAAATTTACAAAGATCTCTACATACAAACAAATATTCAATTATCATTTCTCTTCTAAAAGTTTAAAAAATATATTTTGATAAACATTAAAAGAAAAAGAAGAAGAAAAAATGCATTTGAACTAAAAAGAAGGAAAATAGAATAATCTTAATAGGTAGGTTTTTGTCCAAAAATAAAAAAATAAAAATAAAAATAATAAAAATATGGAAAGCCAAAAAAAAGTGTGTTATATTATGTACTAGCACTTGCACCAGAAGGGTGCAAGGGTTACACCGATAGAAAAATATAAGAACACGTTTCCCTCTTCGTAGCCACCATCTGGGACTCCCAGTGTTGAATCTCGACCTGTAGGAGAGAAGAACAGAAGATATTAGAAACAATATTCTGGCCATTATGGCTTTAATTAAAAAAAAATAATATATAATTAAGGAGGAAAAGGGTAGAAATTAGTGTTGATGGATTTCCACAATCCATGAAGATTATTGTTGAACGTTTTTGGATTAGATTGTGTCAATATTTTTGTATTAACATTTTGGATCACACTCTGTAATCCATCATCAAGATGAAGAAGAGAGCGTAAGGAAAAAATACCCAACGACTCCATATTACTGATTTTGGTAGGTAATGGTGTTATTAAGACTTCCCATGTACTACTACCACCATATTAGTCCTACACATCTTTGTTAAACATTTCAGAGGAGTTAGAACCATGGCTGCATTTAACAGGTAACAACATAATTGTTGTAGAATGAAATAAAACATAATAGATAAACATCAAGGCAACATATAGATTTGAAAAATAAGACTCATTGAGACAATGGCAAGTGACTTACCTCAAGATTCTACTCAAATTGTGTCATCTTTCAACAAGGCCGAAGAGGAAAAATGGGTAGAGTTTGCAAGAAAATTTGAAGAACCAAAACCAATCTCCCTACAGCCGCTACTTCAGTGTATAAACGAAAAGTTGGTTAAATCCAATTCAGAGATCTGCATTAAATGCGAGTCAAGGAAATCCGATTTGATTTGGAGATCTAAAAATTAAATGCAAGAAGTGATGAGATGAATGGTAAACAACGACTGGTAAATTGTTTTACGGCATGAGATAGGTTTCAGCTTTCTAGACGAAGATTGCATAAAAGTTTTGAAAACATAAAATCAAAATATGAGTGAATCAAGTATAAGAACATTAAAGACTTCAAGCTTCCACATTCAATAATTGCAAAGGTTGCATGATAAAAAATGTGCTAAAAGTTTTTAAAACATTTTAAGGAAAAGGATTTCCAATCAAGAATAAGAACATTCATGACTTCAAGATTTGATAAAACTATTGAAAGATTATTTTTTGGATAAACACTTTATAAAGAGTTAGAGACAACTACAAATAGAATATAGCTATTTGATAAAAACTGGATAGAGTTCTACAAACACCACAAGCGTGAGCAATGAATAATTATTGAAGAAAATGAGTTTCTGAACAAAATCTATCTAAAGGGTTCTGAATTCATCAAAAACAGGGGAAATCAAAACTGGGTCATTCCAGACTAAGAATATTCAAGATGTAATGCTTTCAGCTCCATAGTCAATTATTATTGAAGAAAAAAATATCTGGGTATGAACATCGTCAAAAAGCTTTTGGAAACGTCAAAATCAGAAAACAGAAAAAAAGAAAAAGAAACATGGATCAACCATTAGATATTTGAGACTTCAAACTCAAAATTTGCTTAATTGTTGAACAAGGAGAAGGCACATGGCTCTTGGACAACCACTAGTAGTTCCATCTAGATCAATTCTAGTCCATGTCTCGTAGGGCAAGGCAGGAATGATAGCCTAACCTCGCTACAGGATTTTGATCTCTAACTGGATCTGCTTTTACCTCTCTTCTAGCTTTGCTACTTGAACTACAACCTCCAAGCTAGTGAAGTGTTTGATAGAATGGCTCAACGAAATGTGGTCTCATGGAATGCCATGCTTATAGGATATGCACAAACCAGATTTTGAAAAAAGGTTTTACAAAGTTTCAATTGGTAGGTGTCAAGCCAAATTCTGCAACGTTTTGGTAGGATATAGGGAAGGAGGGCTTATAGCCTAGTTAAACATATCAAACATTTTGAAATAGTTATGTAATTTCAAGCGGGTTGTCAAATGCCATCTGACACTAAAACATAAAAGATAAAATTTTAAAAATTAAACCCAAAGAAAAGAAAGGGAAGTAGAAGATGCAACAACTTACCTTCAATCTATCTAATAAAATGGAAGGAGTGATGAGTTTATATTTGGGTGCTTGGGAGAGAAGCTTATCATAGCTAGCCTGATCAAAGAGAACCATATTATTCACCTTCTCCTTCTGCTTTCCTTTGCTCCATTTCTGTACCCAAATAAGCAAAACTCATCAAAACATCGAAATTAAAAAAGATAACTAATGTACCAGCTTAGCATTAAAAATCCATTAAAGAGAAAGACCTTCTTTTGCTACGGAGATATTTAATTGTAACTGTTCCACATTTCTGAATTAGATGTGTCTTTAAAAATTAAATGGTGTCCGAATTGTGCTTGTTTGTGAGAGATCTTGTTTTACATATCTGAGTTTGTAGTAATTATTATCAGATCTTAGCTAGGAATTTTACACACACATAACAAATTCTAAATGCAACGCACCCTGTTTAAAAATCAAGCATATAAAGCGCCAAATTCGCTTCCTTTGGGATCATTTTACTGAATACCAAACCCTCTTTTGTTTTTTTGTTTTTCCCCCCAAAAGCCTAAAGAACAGAAATGTCTATCACCCTTAAAGCCTTCAGCACAGATACAAGCCAACGTAAAAGCTCCATGGAAATCCCCCTCTTAAGCATTCCACAGTGACTATTAAAAAATTTCAGTGTTGATAACAACAATCTGCCACCCACCACCATAGAAGACAAAAGAAAAAACAATCAAAACAAATTTTTTGACCAGAACAGTCAAATTTTACTGAAAAATCAAACCCCTGGGGCCTTTATATATTATATTGAAACTTCAAATTCCATAGTAAAGAATTTACATCAATTTCTTCTAGCATCTAACTGATTAGAAACCATTGTGACATCTGTACAAAACTAAATTTTCCGAAACATTAACAAGATTTCATAATTATCGTGGTGTTCATAAGCATCAAAATAAAAGGTCAGAATATATTTCTTCAAGCCTTGGCCTCACTGGCTCCGGCCTTGCCGCTACCGGACTTCTTGGGCAAGAGGATATTGTGAATATTTGGGAGAACGCCATGGTATTGAGAAGGTTAGCACTGCTGGTCAAAACAAAGATAATGTAGAATATTCTGAAAAGGTTACTGCTATGAGGGCTGGACATGCACTTAAGTTGGATGGGGCTAACTCTATTTTAAAGGATGAAAAAATTGATGAAGTTCCACCCTTCGCACAGCTCTTCCTTCGAATCTTTAACAACAATGAAGCATTATCACTTAAAACATTTCCAATAAATTGAATGTAAAAATGAAATTTACATACCATAAATTGGCTCTAAGACCTCCATTATTTGAAGATGCATCGTCAATAGCAGGGGCTTCTGATCTGTCAAGAAGTGGCCATGAGTGAACATGGTAGAAGGAGGGAGGTAACAAGGAAACAAAGGGGATGAGATAAGTGGAGGCGGGTGATGAGATGGTTTCTTTTAATGAAGACTATTTGCTTCTTGCATTAGATGCAATTGCTCATCCTAGGAATTGAATTTTCTTTTTAAGGGGGATATATTTTTTGTGGCTTTATCTTTATATTTATTAAACTGTTAATGTTGAAGTCTTTCTTCAAATGAAAGATAAAGGAGGCTGGCATTAAATGTAAAAATTTTAGATTATGTGAATGGTTGAGGCCTGTGCAAGGAAGAAAGAAGAAAAATAAGAGGATATTGACCTCTTTAAAGCTGCTCAAACCCTCTGAGATATTCTATTAGAACTGCAAAAATGCACAAGCATTTGATGATTGTAAATCGGGTTTCACAGAAACTTCATTTGAGTAAGAAATCAACTTCATGCAATAATAGTACAATTCAGAGCAGATTAGATTGATGAAAAAATCAGCAACACTTCTTGAGGAATTACACCAGCAAGAATGATGAGAATGAATATGCGAAACACATATAAATTAATCTCCAGAAAGAAGGATAATCTCTTTGGGAGAGAATATATCAAGTCGACTTGATTGTGAGCCAACACACAGTCAAATACCAAACTACAAATGGTTAACAAATGCCAAACCACCCCAACTGGGTCTGCCCATTTCCACTAATGAAGTGTTGGTTTGAGTTTAACTGGACAAAAAATGGGACACCATAGGTTTTTCTCCAATTAGGCAGTTTAGATGATTAACACTCAAATCAGTAGAATATTATTAAAATGTAGCTGGAAACCTTCATTGAGATATGACAATTTAATTGGCTTACGTACATTAGCTCCTAATTATTGGAATCGCACCCAAAAATGGTAACCCTCAAACCCACTAAATATGATATTTTCTTAAAGTACATAAATTAATAATGTGTTATAAGATGTAAGGTATAAAGAATACTTACGAGCAACAAAGTCACTCCTGGACTTTAAATACTTATCTGATAATAACATTCTAAGACATGTCCAAGAATTATATGATTTACAACCAATCTCTTGTGATTGTCATGATGCCCCCTTATCTTCTGCACCTGTAGAGCAATGCAACATGGCTACTTGAAAGATATTGGGCCTCCTTTTTTGTACAGAGCTATTGCATAATATAATTTTGTAATTTCCAGTTCTAGAATGATATATCATTATTCTTGAATTTTGTCTTGTCATAGAGTACTCTGATTTGATATTTTCTAGCTATCAACCTATTATTTGCTTCTGTTTATAAACCATGCCTTTGATATTTTACTTTACAACAACTAATGCTTAAAACTGAATAATCTAATGACTTGAAACTATGCATTTCCCGCTTGATTACCAAGGTATGCAATTACTTCAATGACCTTATCAATCCTACCTTTTATTTATTTAATTTTATGCCAAAACATTCTATTGTAATGTAAGGATTATGCTTATAAAACCAATCTTCCTGTGTTAAACTTATCTCTTTCTTCAGCACAAAACTTATATATTGGATAACATATTTATTCAGCTCAATACAGGGCGACATAGACAAGGTTGTTTTGAAATTTCACTTAAGAAATGAGGTTTCATGGAACCAAATGACTGTAGGAAATAATGAGTGAAAATTCTGATAGGAAAACAACACAGAAGCTAGGAAATTATTAGCATATAAAAACTACTGGTTCTATGGTGAAGGAACAGGCTTTGGTGATCAATAGATTTTGCAAATTAAGAACACAAAAATGGTGGCATTCAGCAAGGTCAAATATCATGCAAATCACATATTTAGAGTGGAAATTCAAATAGGATCACATGAATATCTTAACATCAGAATTAACAGAATCGTGCCATATCATCACTCCCAAGGGCTAGGACACTCTTTGCAATTCAAACTCATAACAAGAAGAAAACAGTCCTGCTGCAAGCTAGCTCTTAACAGGTTTATAAGATTTAAAATATTAAGCCTTCACTGCTAGTAATCTGATTTTATTTTTTTAATGATATACTTGACTGCAACCACTTTCAAGTCAATAAATAATCCAAAGACAAAAAAATCTTAATACATAAATGTTTATAAAGTAAGCACGGTGGATATAAATATTTTCTGAGTATAGTTGATGCCACCTAAAGACCTCAAGACTTCATCACCATTGCTCTTCAATTAGATTTATTTTTCCTTCACACAAGAAAAAATCATTACAAAAGTATTGCTTAACAACAAATACTAATAATAAAAACCCAACAAAATATTATAGATTTGTAAATTCTTTGAAATGATTTTCCATGATAATGGCCAAACTCTTTTCAAGTCTAAAGTTATTACTAACTCTTTCATAATATTAACATACCACTGTCCAATATCAAATGTGAGGATAGCATACCAACAAAATGGAAAAAGGAAAAAGCATAAGATATTGAACATGTAGTTTAAGCACAAATAAATTCTACAATTATAACAATAGTAAACCAAAATATCATATACACCAGGCCCTTATGATGTATCGAAATGGTGGCAGAGGATCCAGTTTGCATGAACCTTTACCCTGCGTATAACAAACAATTCTAAATGTAGTTAAGCCCAAGCTCATAGGAAGAAGAAAAATTTGTCTTGTTGTAAGTTCGCATTCCCATGGTCTTTGCAACATGGGGGTATTATTAGTGTTTGTTGAAAGAATTAGAGATTCCAAAGAAATAAAATTACCCTAATTAGTTGTTCTTAAACCTTCTCTGTATGTGTGAATGCATAGTTTTTAGTAATGCAAGAAGCCACCTAACCAAGAGAGAAAGAGTTCATTCCAGTCAATAGGTGCCCAACTCCAGTGGGGTCACAACAATCCATAAGACGATAAACAACAAGATTAGCCTGTGTGCATAACATGATGACCATTAAATCAACAATGCATTTAGTGTTCTGTATTCATGCATCATGGTTCAATCTCAGACAAAATGAAAAAAAATGAGTAGGTTAAACCATTGGACAATTGTAACAGAAGCCGAAACTAGCATTCTATGTCATCTTACCAACAGTCAAAGCTCCTCATAGTAACAATATTTGAAATAAACACTCCAAACTCACAACTGCAACAACTCTGAACAGGCCTCTATTCATTAATGCCATTAATTCTATGAACATCATACAATACTAAGGACTACTTAAACCTAAAAGGTTAAAGGATGATTACTTTTCAGACCTGTTTGTAAAAGATGTTTGACGATTTTCTAGACAACTAGACCATCTAAGTTGATTCCTATAGAACAATCAATGCTGCTCTACAAAGTATGTCTCCAAACATTCATCAGAAAACAAAAACCCTTTTACTGCCAAAAGCTGTAAGTAAGAACCTCCTTGATCTCAATAGCTAGCATTCCAAATTCTTATCCCAATCTAACGGTGCAGAAGTTCTTCAGGACAATCTATTCACATGTCTCCAAACATTCATCAGAAAACAAAAACCCTTTTACTGGAAAAAGTTGTAAGTAAGAACCTCCTTGATCTCAACAGCTAGCATTCCAAATTCTTATCCCAATTAAACGGTGCAGAAGTTCTTCAGGACAATCTATTCACATTTCAAATTTATAATCCTAAGACCTTCATGCTATTTTTCACAATATATATATCCAAACATATGATCATTACACAACTGATTAGTTCACTGCAACTTCAATAGTTACACACAAACATTTTATCAGAATATATACTTTCTCCAAGTAAGAATGTACAGTCATAAAATCCATTTTGACCTTGAAAAATATAGACTTCAAAGTTCCTATCTCAATAGAGTAAGCTAAATCATATCAGTTTAAAAATGACAAAGAAATGTAACCTGATTTCATCTCTACTCATTCAACTCTCCCATATCTGGAGAAAATGTGCTCTGGCTCTGACTGACGTGTATCATACTCAAAGTTCTGCGACCCCTTCACCTTCACCACTGCCACGTCTCCATCCGCCCCAACATTCGTAAACAGCACAAGTAATGATTTCCATGGATGGTGAAGCGCTATCCTCCTTCCTTCTCGTATTTCACCATGCAGTAAAACCCATCTAATCAGGATTCTTGCAGACAATTTTGTAAGCATTACCCTGGTAGAGGGACTGGAAGGAAGAGGGGTTGGTTACCTTTTGTATTGGACAGGTGTGATACCCGCATTGAGAAGGCCATGTCAAAGTGGGGATGAGGCGGGTTACACCATCCGCCCTCGTTGGCCGTGAGGGCAAAGTTCAGGGGGCAGAAATTGGTGGCTGTGATCACCACAGAGGGGATGTCGGGTTGAAACCATTGTGGATTGTTGATGCACTCGTATACAACCATTTCTGCTTAACCGAAATGAATACCCGCTTCTCAAAATATCTCCCTACAGCGGTTGCAGCTTTATGACACTATTTTTGCAAATGTAAACGAAAATATCTTTGTTGCGGGTTAATGTTTCTTTTCAGGCATGACGCAAGGAAACGATTTCATCTAACGGCAACTTACAATCTGCAAACCATTTTTGTTTAGCACAACCGAGCAGCAGTTTTACGGCGTGAGACAAGTTTCCGGCGGAAAACTCACACTATATATAGCCTATCGACTAATTAAACATGTCAGAGCTTACTAATTTTGAAGCTTCGACCACATTATAAATTACCTGAGCAAAACATTCCATATTACATCTTCTAAGACACTGAAACACAAATATTATGAATAAAAAAAAGGAATAAACTTATGAAATACTGCATACCTTTTGGCTGGTCTTGAAAATGAATCATAATACAATACTTTTTTTCCTAAATAATTTAAAAAATAAAATTCACAAAACATTTTATACAAACACAAAAAATTTATTTATTTATTTTATCCATTAAATTGTTCAGTCCATTGAAAAAGCCATAAACCTCTCAACGCAAAACGCCCAATCTATCACTACCTAATAATCATGTGCCTAATTTGAGTTTCTGTGACAAAAGAGACGATAAAATGGATACAATGATAGGAAAGCTTTGTTTTTCATAATTTGTTAGAAAAAATCCTGAAATAAATTTCTAAATACATCGACAGCCGTTGAAAACTAAAATTTTTCAACAAAATTCCACATCAATTTTGAGAAGCATTTGATCATGGCGATTACAGATTCCATTAATCATCACTAAGGTGAGCAGATAAATCCAAAACCAAAATAAAAAACATTACTACAAAACATTATAATAACTAAATACACGATCCATTAAAACTCTCTTAACATTCTATTTTACTCTTACCCCTTAAATCGTAACTCCTCAGATTCTCAAAGCCATATAACAATTTCAAAGCCTTCCAAGGCGTCTTCAAACGTTGAAGAATAAACTGTCTTTACCTGCTACACATTCAAACTAACTTACAATATAAGCGTAATCCAAGGGTAGAAATAAATTAAAAAGCTTCTAATCGTAATGCAGGTATTGTACTGCACCTGAAAACCAAACCCAATAGCACAGAATCACTGAAATGGTTGAAAATGGCTGACAACTTGAATTTAAAATGCAGACTAAATTATCACCATCAGCAATAGTTCAGGTAGCAATAACAATGGCCAAGAACGAGGAAAAATGGCCTGCATTCTAAAATTTCAAATTGCAATAAAACTCCCTATAAAATATAAACTAGCAGTCACATGCATAGACATGCAATGATCAGCAGATAGGGTGCACCGCAAATGGCTATTGAATGGGTAGTAAGTAGCAGACTTTTTTTTTCAAATGCAATGAGAGATATAAATAATCAATAATATTTGCAATTGTCTGATTGGTGGAGGGAGGGAGAGCATGCTAATAAGACAATATGAAATAACTTGAGGTTAGTTCATAGTAGGAGGCCGATCTTATGATTTTGGGCTTTACATAGAATAAAGTAAGTGGAGTAGATGATAATGAAGGGAGATGTTACATATGTATTAAAGTTAAATTTGAATAGCCTAACCTGAACATATTATAAATAAAATAATTTTGACACAGAGATTATTTTATATATATTTATTTAATTTGAACATTGTAAAGCATTATAAACTTGATGTTATTTTTCACTTGTCTGCTCTTATAATGCGAGATTAAGAACCATTTGAATAAAATGGGAAAACGGTCTTTGTGTTTCAACATCAAAACTTATTAGTTGAAAATTGGTTATGAAACTATAGAATAAATCTATAAGTCATGTTGAACAAATGTTATTATTTGCAATGTATCCATTAATTTTAATTTTAAGTAATTAATCATCAATAACTTTATTTTTATTAATATGTAATATTTAATAATTTTAGATATAATAGTTGTTTAAAATTCACTTTAATAAATAATTTTAGGTATGAAAATAATTTTTCCTTATAAAATGAGAATTGAAAATTTAAATTTTTAATATTATTTTTTTAATAATAATAATCTGTTCAAAATTTCAAGTACGATATAATTTTATCTTTGTTTTAGTTTGGCATTTACTAAACCTAGATGCACATCTATATTTGACCTTTTTGTATAGGTTAATCAATCAATTGATAGATTATTATTTAATTATCTTAAGATACATATCCATACAAATACATGGCAGACTTGAAGTTGTGGATTAAACAATATCTAGGAAAAGTATGGAACATTAAAGGATTCTCCCTTTTTAACGACTTATTAGTCATGTCTTTTATTACTAATATTGAATAAAAATGTATTCTTTAAAAAAAGTCATTCCATTACGTATGACATATTTTTTGCAATGCTTATGTGGTAGTAAATAATCTATTACTTATGATGGTCATTTTTTATTTGAATATTAGTTATGATGGTCATCACAAATGACTTTTTCAAAAAGAAAGATATTATAAGTAGTATTTTCTCCATAATTTTGGGAATAAAACCATTTTTGTGCTTGTGATTTATGGGTTAAAAGAAGAATGTGATCACACAATACACATATTTTGCATTGTTAGAATAATTGAATTAGAAGGTATGCCTTGTTTTGAGGAAACATATTATAGAGTATGACATGATAAACATATGTTTGCTTCCCTACCAGTTGCTATGACATGAGAAACATGTTATTATACAGTATGTTTGTCGAAGCCAAATTTATACAAGGATTTGTGTACACATGTATCTATGTCACAACAAATATATGACGTTAAAAGTAAAACCACAAAACCATGCTCATTTTCCTCCCTACCATATTGGCATCATGAAGCCTCATGGACTCTAGCCAAACCCCCGAGCAAGAAAAGCATGAAACGGCCACGAGAAATTTCATGGAGTTTCATCATACGTCACACAATAACAAAGTTGGGGAAACTCCAGTGTTTTCATATATATTATCTGATATTGTTGTGTTTTTTTTCTTGTGGCAACTTTAAGGGAAATAGGTATGCTAGTTTTTGAATGCTTTTGCATGCTTTAGCCTAGTTCCTACAAATGAAATGCAAGGATATGTTAGTGCATAGGCAAGCAAAATAAAAAAGGAACCATAAAAAGTGGGTAAGTATATGGGTAAAATTAATATATGCAATATGAAGCTAAAAATAATGAATAATTTTTACAATTAGTTAATCGAATCTATCTATTGATAATGGAAAAGTTTTGTACTTACATGCACTGTTGATGGTGTTTAACAAGGGTGAGCTACATTGGATCGAGTTGTAGGAGCATAAAAGAATTTGAAATAGACAGTTTACAATACATGAATTATGTTGAATTCCTATTATATTTGTGCAACAATATAAATGAAATAATATACATATACAATAAAAGAGGTTAGCACTATCTGTTGTAAATAGAAAGAGATAAAATGGAACATTTTGAATACATGGCATCTTGGTAAAGAATTGTCAATAAGTAATCTATTGGGGAAGTTGAAAAGAGAGTTGTGGAAAGAATGACAAATGCAATGGATAGAATAGAGAATGGTTTTGGTAGACAAGTACATGGGAGAATTTGTGTGTCCATGTATATAACTAACAAGAAATATATGATGGTGGAAGGAAAAACAACTAAACCCATGCTCATTCTCCTGCCTACCATATTGGCATCATGAAGTCTCATGGGTTCTAGCCAAACCCCATAGCAAAACAAGCAAGTAAGGTCCATGGAAAATTTCATGGAATCTTATCATATATCGCACAATTAAAAACTTGGGGAAGGACAAGTGTTTCGAAACAAGTTCTGTAATATTGTAGTGTTTTTTTTGGTATGACAAGTTGACAAAAATTAGATATCCTGATAAAGAATTAGTATAATGAGGTTTGAAGATGGATAGAAGAAGATGGATAGATGGAGTATATATAATAGTGTACAATAACTAAAAAGGTGCATCTAACCTCACAATGCAAGTTTAAATGTACCTAAATTAAAAATACAATTGTAATCTAAGGAAGAATATAGTAAAAATGGTCATCGAATTGACAAGCCAATTGCTACATAGACTGCCTATTGATATATAATGCATAGTCTACTTAGGGGGAGTAGAAAAAGAATATCATAAAATATATTGATACAAAACAAGCAATCTATGTAACAGTTGGCTTCTCAATTCAAAATTCAAGCTACTAGATAAAATAGAGAAATTGTAAAAGAACTATTAGGAAAACACTTTAAGAATCAAAGGTAAATGACAGATGATTGAAAACCCACATGAAACATATTGATACAAGACAAGCAGTCTATGTAAGAGTTGGCTTGTCAAATCAAAATCACCCACATGGCCAAACACTTACCATTCTACTTCCACATATTGAGGCAACCAACTGCACCACCGCTAGCGCATGTAGGTAGGAAGCTCTACCGCTGTTATAAGTAGCCCTAGGTAGTTTGTTCCAAGGAGCTTGAAACAGATGAGAAAAAAGGAATATCATGACATGTCATATTGATATAAGATTTGAGCTACATTTTTTGGTAGTAGATATTGAAGAAAAATAGAGGAATTGTATAAGAGGTGTTAGAATAACACTTAATTGGTACTAAATATTATAGAAAAAAAGAAAAATTGTATTGAGTTCTCCAGAACATAGACAGATACATATGCACATATATATATATATATATATGTATTGAATTCCCCGATCAATATATAAAAATATACATATAGGTAGATATACATATCCATATATTCAGACGAAGAGCACTATGGCATATTTGACAATACATCAACAATTTATACATACATATGTATGTATATCTAAACATCTATGTATACTATGTTTATTGGTATTTATGTAGACTACGATTTTAAATAGAGTTTAAAATAACATATATAAGTATTATTTATGTTGTGAGAAAATTGCCACAATACAGCCATAGCATTCAATGATATAGCATTGAGATGCTCTTAATAACAGAGCATTGAATCGTGTAGTATGTGTAATGTATTCATAACACCACAATGGCTCTTCTAACAATGTAACTGAATCAATATATTTTCTCACATATTTTGGAGTATACTTTTCCCACACTGCAACATTGAATATTGCATTTCCTTCCTCTTGCACCATCACACCACAATGCTAGGATGTATTAATCATCACATAAACAAACACTTTTCATTCTACCTACATGCTTCAAGGAATTCCAGCCCACCTCCGCCATCCCACATAATTAGCAAAATCCACGTCACCATAAAGAACCCCAAGGAAATCGTTGGCAACCCCTCCTAGTTTCAAATACCTAGAGCTAAGGAATTGTATTCACAACTTGGCTAAGAAAAAACCAACGAGGATTTGAACAAAAAACCAATAGGTAAATGCCAACTATTACATAGATTGGTTGTGTTGTATCAATGTTTCATGATATTCTCTTGTTCTCATATTTTTGAAGCTGCTTGTAAAATGTTGTTAATTGTTGTAGTCTAGCTTTTGTATTTTTGATTAATAACCTAGGTAAATGTTTATGTGCATTTGACTAGGGATTGTTCCCTCATGTATTTTTTGCTTGGCATGAGACTATAGGAGTATCTTATTTTATTGTCCTTGTGACAAGAATTGTTTTTAACTTTTAAACTTCTAAAATTTTGTAGATTGGTGTAAAATACAAACACAACATTGACCTGTACATTTGGACTGCTTTCAATTTCTTTTGGTTTGCATATGTTTTTTGGCCTTTGGTTATTATTCCTTGTTATCTCTATTAATATTTGCTGCTATACACATTATGTACAACACAAGTTATGTATAACAAAATATTCATGGCCATAGTTTGCACCTTCAATTCTCCATATGTTAAAGCTCTATTTAAAATGGGTTTTCGATCACCTTTCATTTTAGAATTTTAGAAGAGCTGTTAGGAAAACACTTAAGAATCACAACTAAATGAAAGATGGTCGGAAACCCACATTAAACAAAACTTTAGGAGAGGCAGGAAAACATACATAGATGGGGGGAAAAGAAAGGCATGCCAAAGTTTTTCGTTAATCTGTCATATATGTCTGATTCTTAAGTGTTATCCTAAGACCTCTTACAACTAAATTACATAGACTGCTTGTCTTGTACCAATATGTTGCATGATATTCTTTTTCCCTCATATGTTCAAAGCTCCTTATAACAAACTATTAATTGTCATTTTTTTTTCATTTGCATGGCGAGAAATATATTGATTAAGTTGCATTGTTGAAGGAGCCATTGCGGTGTTGGTTTGGTATTATACTATTGTAAGAATTGTCGCCCTCGAGTCCATTCTATAGCAAATTTGAGGGTTTTAAAACTATTGTGCTCTGGAATTTGTAAGTCATTTTACATGGGTATTTTGCATAAATGATTTGCCTATAATATTTAATGCTAAACAATTTAGCTCAAATTTCCAATTAATTATGTGGTGTTATACACATTTTGCACAGATTATTGCATCATATAATTGTTGTCATAACCTAGAGAAAATAAGTATCGTCATAAGGAAATGGGTTTAAATAATTGAGTAGGCAAGTTGAAAGGATAGTTGTATAAGCATGGAGAAATATAGCTGATAGAATAGAGTATTTTTTGTATTTCTAGTAGTCAATATATGATGATGCAAGGAAAAAGCACAAAACCCATGCTCATTCTCCTCCTTGCCATATTGGCATCATGAAGCCGCATGGGCTCTAGCCAAACCCCCAAGCAAGGAAAAGTATGGAAAACCCATCAAAAATTTAATGGAGTCAGGTGAAGTAGGAGAAATTTGGATGTTTTCATATATGATTACTTATATTGTGTCATTTTTTTTGGTGTAACAACTTTAAAAAGATGGGATGATGATAAAGAGTTGCTTAGAGATAATTTTTCCCATAAGCTGAAAAGATAATTATAGAAACATGGACAAATGTAATGTGTAGAATAAACTATGGTTATTGTAGTCAAATGTATGTAAGAATTTGTGCATGCATGTATATATGTAGCAAAAAATATATGATGGTGAAAGGAAAAATCACAAAACCCATAGTTTCCCTCCTCCCCACCACATAAACATCATGAAGCCTCATGGGATCCTACCAAATTGTCAAGAAAGTAAACTATGAAACACCGATGAGAAATTTCATGTAGTTTCATCATATATTACATAATGACGAAGTTGGAAAAAAATTGTGTGTTTCAATATATGGTTTCTTTTTTCTAATGTTTTTTTTGCTCTAATAAATTTTTGAAAAAGAGAATGCTAGGTAGAAGGTGTATGAACTTTGCTAGGGTTTTGTGCTTTATGCGGTCACCCTTGGCCTCTCTTTCGTCATACTGCGCATCCTGCGCAGGAAGCCCTTATATTCTGTGTGCATGGCCTCATTTACTGTGGTATTTTTGTTTTAATATGCCTTCAACTGGCTCTAACCCAATAGTTCTTGTTGGTGTTAGCGGTAGGTAAACCCACAATAGTGGGTTACAATTTTTTGAACGAAGAAAAATTAGAAATGCTCATCAAAAAATTTAAAATGGTTTACCCCTTCTAATGAAGGGGGTTCGAATGAACCACCCCCCTTCTAATGAACCCCCCCTTCTAATGAACCCTCCCCGCTTCTAATGAACCCCCCTCCCTTCTAATGAACCCCATTTTGCACCATATAAGGGGGGTTCGAATGAACCCCCCTTCTAATGAAGGGGTTCAATGAACCCCCTTCATTTTCACCTTCCCCTCCACCATTTCAAAATTTATGCATTTTTTTGACTATCGAAGCTTGGGAAGGAGGTGCAAATGGAGTCAACTTGATAAACCAAGTTGGATGATTGTAGAGATTGAAACGTGCTTTCCAACAACTATAAATTTAATATATTTTGTTTTTATATTATATTTTATTTTTTAGTTTTACTGAACATAGGTTTTTCACTGAACATCAAGTTTAGTGAAAAATCATTGTGGAAAAATATTAAATTTGAGAAAAAAAATTGAAAAATATATACGCCCTAGGTATTGGTGTCCTCGTTCTAACAAAAAAAAAAATTGAATTTCAATACATACCAAAAAAGTTATGTGTGCCGAAGTGCACCTATGTCTAAATTGTAAATGTTTTGACTTCAAAACTTAATTAAAAAAAAAATATTCAACAAAATGTTATGAAACAAAATGAAACCAATAGATACCAGTGTTAGCAACCTAAATTAAAAAGAATCAAAATTTTATCCTTTGTAGAAAAAAAGTTATGCATGTCGAAGTACACATCACTTTTAAAAAATGTTGTTTACTATTAAAAACTAGTTATCAAAGGAGACAAAAAAAAAACAATTTAATTCCAATTTTTTTAAAAAAATATATATTTAAAATCTACAGAAAAAATCTCACAAATCACTAGTTTACATCATTTTCAAATTCCTAATAGTTTACCTACTATAGGTGTCAGAAAGTGAAGTTTTTTTTGAAAATGTTGATTTCAGTGTCAAGTTTGGCAAAAAAGTGTAACCCATTATTGTGGGATGATCCCGGTTCAATGACATTGATCAATGGATCCTCCTTCGAACAAACATTCCCAAAAAATTGTTCTAAAAGTCTATCATGAGGTAAGTGCTCTAATTCACCAGCTGATGTGGTTTTTCCTTTAGCGGATTTTGATACTGGCTTTCAATGGCTTGAGCAATACACCCTTGTTGGGTATTTTGTTGGGAGAACTCCCCTTGAAATTGTGCTTAAAGAATGGGTTAACAAGGCTTGGGTCCCTCATGGGGTCCACCTTGATATGGTCCAAAATTTAACCAAGGGTTTCTTTTTGTTCCGCTTTGCGGAGGTCAATCATGTGTAGGCTATCTTAGCCCATGGTCCTTGGTATTTCTGGTCTTCTTTGTTAATTTTCCAAGCATGGACCCGTGATTTTTCTATCCTGGATGACACCAAGTTGCGGGTCCTGGTCTGGATTGAATTCCCTGGTCTACCCTTGCCTTGTGTGTCTTTTTTGAATAATATAGCTTCCTCACTGAGGAGCTTTATTTGCATTGAACTAGATAGGTTCTTTTAGGCTCGACCCCAGAAGAGGGTTTGTGTGGAAGTGGACCTTTCCAAAGATTTGAAAGACTCCATTGATATCCAAATTGGAGCTCTTTGCCACACCCAAAAGGTCACATATTTTAATTTTCCCAACACATGCTATAGGTGCCAGTCAACAGACCACAAGATTAAGGACTTCTCTTTAGCAGTGCCTCGTACACCTTCTTTGCCACGAGATGCTGAAAAGCCTCATTCAAAAGCTACATCTGCTGCCAAACCTGATGCAAAATGGACTACAGTTACGAACTAAAAGAATAAGTCCACTGGTTCTGGGTCGAGTCTCTTGACCTCTGAACCAGTGAAATATGTTTCAAACCCTTCTATGAAGGGGAAAGAAGCTCTAGTTGGAGCTGATTATGTTCCATAACAGCCTAGGCCAAAGGCTATGCCTCGACCGACTATTGTCATGTTAACACAGCCAAATGTTTCTTCTCCTGTGATGGCAGCTCAAAGGTAATCTCACAACCCTTCCCCTCCTAGGGAAGAAGGGGAATATGTTCATGAAAAGCGGAGGATTTCCTCTCCGTCCATCCAAATTGGATCAGTCCCACCAGAATTTTTGTAGAATCGTTTCTCTTCTCTAAATGAAGAGGAATCAGGTTTTGAAAACATGGAGGAGTTTCACTCATGAAGTTCCTCTTATGGAATTTTTGAGGTCTAACAGACGTCTCCAAAAAGTATTTTGTCAGGATACCTTGTGTAAGTACTCTAGTATTGAAGTGCTTTGTCTCCAAGAAGTTAATTTTTTTTGTTTTTTGCTTGTTGCGGCTTGTCTCTCTATTTGGCTAGCCAATAAAATGTTTTGTACTACTCATGATGTTGGGCGTGGCAGAGCTGTCACCCTTTTGGCCCCATGATGGCACTCTTCTGTTGTTGACCACAGGTTTGATCCCACTCATCGGCTCATCTGGATCCTTCTCAATATTGATAATCATTCCTTTGGGATTATTAATGTCTATGCTTCTAATGATGTTGTGGAATGCTTTGTGCTTTGGCGGTGGATTGTTGAATCTTTACTAGTTGCTACTTGGTTACTATGTGGGGACTTCAATATGGCAGAGATGGCATCTGAAAAAGATGGCACTTTTCCATTCAGATGGACAACTAGGGAATGGAAGGGTAGTTTTACTGCACAATAAATTGGGGCATTTTGATCCCACTATTGGCTTCCACCATTCTCATTCTCTCTAGCACACTTGGTGTAATTATAGAGCTGGTTCTGACAAAATATATAAGCGCCTTAATCGTGCCATGATTTTGGTGCAATCTATTTTCTATTTTGACAACTCCTCTCTCCTAGTTAAGCCATTAATGGATGTGACCTTGTCAGACCACTTCCCCATCTCTTTTTGCATTGAATGGGAGACTCAACATCCTCGTACATGTAAAACTCAATTTTTTTTAAACACATCTTTACTCTACCACAAGCCTACCCTGGCCCACATTCATAGAGTCTAGAATTTGGAGTGCAAACCAGCTCATCATACAGGCTAGATTAATTGGTGGAACGAGGCTATCATCTGGACGGCTAAATTTTTGCGCATTTATGGGTGCCAACTGGCTATTTTTTGCTAGCGGTCTTATGAGGCTACCACCGCTAACCTCCATGCTGCCACTGAGGCTTTGGTGGCCAGCCCTTTTTCTCCATCATTCCAAGTCAAGGTGATGGAATTAAGGCACAAGAAACAAATTGCTGACAACCATGCTGCTAGAGGTGCCCAAATCAAAGCCCGGTTACATTGGCTAAAAGTTGGTGATTGTGCCTCCAAAAAATTTTTTGGCTTTGCATGCCATGCACTCATTCCCAAGCATTAAAAAAATCAAAGATGGCATTCAGGTGATTTCTGAAAAGCTTGATATTCTCCAAGACTTCGTGCATCATTATGAGCAAGTCTTCACTACGTAGGAACTCACATCTGTGCGACAGCAAGCCCTTCAGAATTGTCTTATTGTTGTGCCAAATAAGCTTTCTTCAGCTCAATTTTTTTTTGTGATCAACTATTATCAGTTGATGATCTCAAAGAGGCTATCTATTACATGGCTGATGACAAAGCCCCAGGAATTAATGGGTTCCCTTATGAATTCTACAAATCCATGTGGGACTATATTGGGAATCATTTGCATCAAGTTTACTTAGAATTTTTTCATTCTAATTCTCTAGGTAACTTAGTTAATAAAGGTAACATAAAATTGATACCTAAGCTGGGTGACCCAGAAGACATTTGCAACTAGAGACCTATCACAGTTCTTAATGTCTCCTACAAGATTATCGCCAAGGCTTTGGCTCTTAAAATCTGCCATCTTCTACCTCAAATTGTGCGCCCATAACAAACTGGGTTTATCAAATCCAAATTTATTTTGGATAATATTATTGTTGTTTGGGAAGGCATGGAATGGGCCAAATGTTCAAACCAGAAAGTTGTGTTCATTAAAATTGACTTTGCCAAGGCCTATGACTGCATTGAATGGCTGTTTATTCTTGCTGTGCTGCAAACTTTGGGTTTTGGGCCCAATTTCATTCAATCTGTTTGAATGTTCTTTGTGGATGCTTCAACCTGTATCACCATCAATGGTCATCAATCCTATGCCTTTGGACTCTTTCATTCCATTCAGCAAGGGTGCCCACTGGCCCCCTCTTTGTATGTGTGTGTAGCTGAGGGCTTTGGATACCTCTTGGCCAACATGGTTTCCCAACAATGGGTCAAGGGCATTTATCTGCCCAACTCTCAGGCTCAGCTTGTTAATGGCCATTTTTTTGATGATTCATTCCTCACCCTTTTGGAGGAAGAAGATTCCATTGTGGTGACTCTTGAGTTTCTTAATACCTTTTGTTTTACTCCCAGCTCTGCCATCCAGTGGGGTGCTACCACAATAGTGGTTTACAATTTCTGGGAGATCCTGACTTTTGTTAAAATCACATATTTTTAGAAAATATAATGATTTAAGCCTTGAAATTTTTCAATTGAAGAGGATTTGATCAAACCACCTTAGACCAAGCCCCCTTGGATAGAACCCTGCTAGTTTTAAACCATACCTATAGTGAAGTCTCCTTCACACCTATCAAAATGCCAATAAAAAACCATTTTGATTTAACTTTTGGGGGATCAAATGAATTCATTTAACTTTTTTTTTTGTAAGTATGTAATCCTTATTATAAGCTTCCAAAAAAGTATAATTTTAATAAAATTTAATTTGATTATTATATTTATTTTTTATTTCTTGTGAATGTAGGTTTTTCACCAAAAATTAAGCTCTTTGTTCTACACGTGTGGAAAAATAGCAGATTATTAAAAAAAAAATTAAAAATATGAGTGCACTAGATATTTAAGTCTTTGATCCAACAAAAAAAGAAAAATTGAATTTCGATACATACAAAAAAAGTTACACATTATGCAGTCGCACTATTTCTGAATTGTAATTGGGTGGAGTTTGAAACTTCATTAAAGAAAAAATATTCAATTAAAAACTATCTAACTAAGTGGAAGCACTACATATTGGGGTTACAAATCTAAATTTGAAAGAATTAGAATTTTATCCTTCATGGAAAAAAAATTATACGTTATACGATGAGCTTCACTTTTTCAAAATGTTGTTTTCTAAAAAAAATAGTTTTCGGGTGAGATGGAAAAAGAAGTGCAATCTGATTCCAAAAAAAAATTAAAAAATATATTTAGAATCTATAGACAAAGTGTCATGAAAATTTAGTTTGCATCATCTTCAAATTCTCAATAGTTTAGCCGCTAGAGGTGCCCGAAAGTGAAGATTTAGTTAAAAAATATTATTTTAGTGTCCAGTTTGGCCAAAAATTGTAAACCACTATTGTGGGATCACCCAGTGGCATAAAAATTTGTGTTGCCAACAATCTATCTTTCCTTCTCCGCCTTGGTTGCAACAGTATGGATGGAAGTGGTTTGGGCCTAGAGATTTTTTTTGGTTTCTGGGCATTCCCTTTGCCTTTCAGGCATCCTCGACTGAGGTTTGGCAAGCCATGCTCTCCAGGGTTGAGCAGAAGCTTTTCCTTTTTGGGTTACCAAGCCCCTCTCTTTGGCAGGGAAATTCCACATGTGTTCCAAAATTCTAGCAGCCACCCATGTTTATTATTCTTGTTGTTGGGCCCCTTCCAAAGCTACCTATGGCAAGCTTGAGAAATTGCTTAGAGACTTTCTCTGGGCCTCCTCTGAGTCTCACAGAGCATTTCACCATGTGGCTTAGGAATTCTACTGCCTTCCCAGAGACTCAGGAGGTCTCGGGTTGTTGTCTACTCAATGACAAGGGACTGCTCTATTTGTTAAATGGATTATTTGTGCCTTTACTAGGGACGAGGCCTGGAAAATTCTTCTCAGGCATAGTATTCAATTTGGATTCCCTGTCCATAGACTTTCCTAGAAGGGGATTGGCTTTCAAACCCTTCTGGTCATGGAAGAACCAGTCCAAATTGTTGGGACATTTGTGGCCAAAAGTATCTGGTGAGCCTAGGAGGCTGTCAAACCCTGGCTTTGGTGGGCTGGCTCTGGTTTTCGAGATGGGCTTTCTCTCAACCAACACAATATTTGGTGGTCACCCATTTTTGCTTGCAATGGTCAGCCGTTGGCTAAGTCACCTAGGCTTAAGGTGCTTAGGTTTCACAAAAAGGGTATCCAGACCCTGCAATAGATATTTCATAGACCCACCATGCGTATTATGTCATGGGAAGTTTTTTGTGCCCAGTACAAGCTTCATAACCAAGACCGTGCTACTTATGATGGTTTGGTGAATGCTATTCCTGCTAAAATACTTCATAAGGTTGGAATTCATGGGACCAAACCCTCGTGGAAAAACTGGAAGTGGTATCTAGACACCCCTTTCAAGAATTACAAGCCTTGACTTGGTTACAGGTGGCTTTCACCACATTTTCATATGATTCAAAGTTTGAACTAGAGGTGGCTTCTTTAATGTCTTGCTCATGTTTGGCATAAAATATTTTCTGCCACTTGGTCTAGAAGTGTTGAGCTGAAACTTACCCACTTTTCCTCGTGTATTCTTTTTTAAGGCTTGCCTGTGGGTTCTTGGCTGGTTCACCTGGGGGTCTAGGACCCTCATTGCCTTTTTGTGGGAAAGCTAAGAATTTTAAGCATCTTTTCTGGTTTTTTCCCAGAGCCCAACAACTTTGGACTTGGATTCATGAATTTTTTTGGCCCTTTAGGCCAGAGCTTTTCTCCTAGCATATGGTGTTGCTAGGAGATTATCCCAGATTTCCTACAAAATTCACCCAGCTTTGGAACACTTTCAGGGTATAAATTCTCTTCAATATTTGGAAAGACATAAATTCTTGCATTTTTTCACATACTCAAATGGATATTCATGTATCTTTATATGCTAAACCTATGATTTTCTCTAATGTTCTTTTACAGGTTCAAGTCCATGCTAACAAAGTTGCAATTGAGGTTGCTCACCTTCAAGTTCTCCTAGATCACTAGGGTAATGCCCCTTGTACTGTTGCTCAGGTCCTCGCTTCACCCACCTCTTCCCATGGTCGGTCGCCCTCCAAGGGCTAGCAACGGAGTGGCTTTGCGCTTCCCCATTCCCAGTCTCCGCCTTGGCGGGATTCTCACACTCCTCAGCAAAACCACTCTCCTCCGCCATGGGCTAGCTAGGGGTGGCCTTCTGGTGGTGCTTTAGGGAGTAGTGGTGGTGGTTCTGGGTGGCCCTTTGATGACCCTCTTGCTTCTAGCTCTTGTTGGCTAGCCATTGGTAAAACTTTTCCATGTTTGGCACTTGCAATCTCACCCCGGTGTGAGGAAGAAGATAAAGAGAAAAAAGATGTTGATGATGGTTGGGGTCCTCCTCCTGATGTCACTCTAGATCCCACTGATGTATGGGGGAAAATTTTGGATGACAGAGACCCTCCTAGCTCTGTTGGCACTGCTCTAGCTGCTTAATGGCCTTTTTATTTACTTTATAATTTTGGACTTTTGGGCCTCACCTATGTGATCTATTTTTTTTTTGGGCGCTACCCATTTGACTCTTGAGGTGTGCCTTTTTACCACCCACCCTTTTTTTGTGAATATGTATCTTTATATTTGAATTAATATTGATAGCTTCCTATTCATAAAAAAAAAGAGAATGTTGATAAAGAATTTTGCAAGATGGAATTTTTATGTAATGTTAATAAATATAGGAAAAGGAGAATATATGGGAGGTCTTGTTTCAAATTAGAACCAATTCTATAGATGAAATACACAGATATCGTTAAAAGGAAGACATCAAATAAATAGCAAAGGTTTTTCTTCAAAGCATACAATGTATATAAATAACTCTATAAACATACCTAATTTTTGGTATGTACTGGAGCATATCTAGCCATGAAAAAAGAAAAGGGGTGAATGTATAACTTTGGTATGTACTAGAGGATATCTAGCCATGCAAAAAGAAAAGGGGTGAATGTATAACTTAGTAAAATATAAATTTATAAAACAAACCTTGATTATGGTTACAACTATGGGAATCTTTTTAGGCACCAATTGTTCCACAGATGGGCTTCATATCTCCTTGTCCATCTATACTTGCATCGATGCCAACATCATATTACTGCAAAGCGACATTTTATTTGAATCTATCAAAATATATATTTGTGGTTAGATGTGTATGGAACGACAAAAAAGACAATGGAAAAACAACTTACAACAACAACAGGGGGACGAGGCAGTGTAGATTGCAGAGCACAACACTTATTAAACCATCCAATCTACCAGCCAATGGAGGTGCATGACAGGTTTTTACCATTCTATACCCATTGAGCGAGGCAACCAACTCCACCACCACCAACCCATGTGGTCAACAAACTCCACCGTTGTAGTGAACAGGCCCAGGAAAGGCCTCACAAATTGCATGGAGTGTTATCATATATTAAGCAAAAATGCAATGTACATAAGACTATATTTTTGTAATCAATATAGAGGAAGAGTGAAATAGTCAAATGCTCAAAAGAGAATTTTGTAGATCAACATTATACATATACATATACATATACATATACATACACATATACATACACATACACATACACATGCATATACATATACATATACATATACATACATATAAATATAAATATACATATACACATACACATACATATACACACATATATGTATACATACATACACATATACATATACATATACATATATGTATATACATATACATACACATACACATACACTTTTTACCCTGCATTTATTGTTTGTAGTTATCTTTGTGCATCTTTGTTGTTATACTCATTACCATATGAGAAATTGCTGTCAAATATTCTTTCTTTTGTCAAAAAAATATGGTTTAGGGTTAGTAATTTTTTCACCTCTGGGTATGTACAGGATCATCATGGAAAAAGTGGGCCCTTAAATGGCAAAAAAATTAGAAAAATCAGAGTTAGGCAACTTGATGTAAAAAATTGAATAAGTCATCTATATTATTTCAAAAATAAGTAAGAATAGAATCTGTAGCAAATTGAATGTAGTTTCTAAACTACTAGGTTTGTTTTTTTTTTAAAAAATTATTTGGTGAAAATTTGAAATTTCAATGTAGTAGTACTTAAATTTCGTGGAAAAAATAAGAAGTGTCTCTGACCACCCTAACCACAATAAAATGATAATATTTTTTTATAAGATTTTACATATAAGTAGAGGACTTATGTCTCGATGTGATGCATTGTTTTTGTAATTTTTTTCAAGTAAATAATTAATTATGAATTTTTATTACAAATTTTTAAAAATATATAAACTTGTATGTCGACCACCTTAACTTGGTCAAAAATTCATGAAATTCAATTTTTCTTTTTAATCCTATAGTATGAGAAGCATAGAATGTGACACATGTTTTGGATTAAAAAATGTGATAATCGCTTTGAAAGTTATAGATGTTTTTCAATCAACGATCAATCAGACTTTAGTCATAATTAAAATAGAAAATGAATAATAATTACTTATTAAATTCAAAGTAAAGTATAATTTATATTGGTGGAAAGTTGAGAATCTCCTTTAAAAACCCTTTTCATTTCATCAATTTTGGGTAAAAAAAAAGTCATCAGCCACATACCCATCATATTGCAACTTTTTGGCCCATCATGATCCTGCACATACCCCTCTTCTATTCTCCATGTTTTTCAAGTTCTATTTAATGGGTTTCCAATCATCTCTCATTTACCTGTGATTATTAAATGTCTTTTTAATAGCTCTTTTATAGTTTCCCTATTTGTCTATAATATTTAGTGACAAACAATGTAGCTTGAATTTTGAATTGACAAGCCAACTATTATATAGATTGTTTCAGGTACAATATAGTTTTACCTCTATCTTAGTTTTATATTTATTAGACCTAGATGCACATCTATATTTGACCTTTTTGTCTAGGTTAATCAATCAATTGGTAGATTATTATTTAATTATTTTAAGATACATCTGCATAAAAATACATGGCAGACTTGAAGTTATGGATTAAATAATATTTATGAAAAAAATGGAACATTAAAGGATTGTCATCTTTTAAAGAGTTATTAGTCATGTCTTTAATTACTAATATTCAATAAAAAAATATTCTTTAAAAAAACATCTGCCAATAACTTTAGGTATGGCATATTTTTCCCAATGGTTGTGTGGCAGTAAATTATTTATTACTTTGATGTTATTTATTTTCATTATTTTTTATTTGAATATTAGCTATGATGCTCAAAGTAATTACACACAAACATGTAACAAAATATATATGTATCCATGTGTATATGAATGTATATCTATGGATAGTCATAAGAGGAATATATATAAAAATTTATATACAAGTATTCTCCAAATTTCTTTGTTAACCATTTTTTAGTATTTGGCTATTGTTATATGTTTTCCATTGAAGATAATATTGCTATTCAATGATTATAAAGGGAAGAAGTGAATTTAGAATACACATAGAAGAAGTAAAAATTCCAACATGGAAGAACTAAAAATTCCAACATATAATAGGAATCAAGAGTCATAGTGACAATGCATACTAAAAACAATTTGGGCACCATATTAAAATCAAAAGCATGGGAGTTCAATGAATGTGGAAATATATACATGCATAGGAATAAATTATGTTCATATTTGTAAAATAGAAGTCTTAGCATCCCATAGTGAGCATTAAAAAGGAAAGATAAGGAGAAATGCTAAAAAGTACAAAAGAGCAGTCCAAGCTTAGTCTCGCTAGTGGAGCCTTTTTCTGGAGCAGGGGCGGATATCTTTACTATGTCTGAAAGTAAAAATTTACACTCTGCTTCAAAATTAACTATTGTTGCTTTCACAATCATTGTTTTAAGTCGGTCCTCAGAATTGTAAGTATTTGTTTTGATCAATGTAGTAAAGATGTATGATTTACAAACAAGGCCTTTAATAACAGCAACAAGATTTGTTGTAGACTCAAAGCTTTCATGCAACATGTATAGGTCTTTTGGTGGAATTTGTAGTAAACTAGTGGCAGCTTCATCAAAAGCAATACACCAAAGGCTGGCTGAATGGTCTTGTAGCTTTAACTACAAAAGATAGCGATAGTTGCATTCCTCAATGTCCATCTAGCAACGATCACAAAACCAAACATTAGCACAAGGGCATGTGCATTTTATTTTGCATTTTATCCCATTAACCAACAAGGGGCAAGCATGATAACAAAAAGATTTAGTTTTTGCAATTTGAATGGTTGCTTTAAAAATGGCTTCAACAGTTTCTAGCAAGCCAACGCAGTTGCTCAAGATGAATGCAATAGTAACTCTATCATTTGAAGGATGCAACCTACAAGGTGTAGAAGAAGATGAAACCATTTTTTCTACTTTGATTGGGCCCTTGGATCTAATTGATTGTTTGGCTCAGGAATAGAAGGGTTAATGTTGAGGACTGTTGTTGTTGATGTGTTGATAACTTTACCATTAAAGTAGCCTACTCGGCCACCCCACACAACAACTATGAATATATCACTAGAAAGATGCATCCACTCCAAAACATCACCCTTTTCTTTCCAAATTGGGCCCCACAAATTAACATCAATGAAAGAAGCAGAGATATCATATAGTTTAATAGTTCATTAGATCCATTTTTCCTACAAATAGTTGATATGTACCCAACATCCAAACTACAATGCCAATAATATCAATCAAACTATTATCACTATAATTGCTTATGTCACTAACTGGCACAATAGCTGAGGTTTTTTTGGGCACAAAGATGTCATCTTCACACCATTTTATTGTTTATTTTTCATCCAAAACAATATTGAGGTTACTATTTAATTTATTGAATTTTTAATTTGCTTCCTTCACCGATCCTCTTGATATTAAATAAGTTGTACCCACCTCAACTTGACTATAATGCAATTCAACAATATCATCAAAACAAGTAATGTATGTATTTATGTCCCCTCCACAAATCTATAATGTCAAAACTAAAAAGTTGGCCTTCACCTCTTTGTTTGTGGAAATGATACATCTCTCTAATATGTGTTACACACCCTTTCACTGTCCAAACATTTTGATAAATGTTCAAAGCTTTAATAGAGCTGACATTTGGAGGGCTTTTTTTTTTTAGGGGACAGTTGCAGACCAAATTTAGCAGTTCGTTTAGAAGGAGAAGGTGACTATGGCCCCAACATTTTCTCTTCTTGCTGCTTGAACAGATACCTAGGGGTCCCAATGATTTGACAATCATACATAATCACAACTAAGCTAAATATGATTAAGTCCTTGGAAAAGAAGTAAAACAATATATTGGACACATTATATTAGGCACATACAAAGGAGAAATAGAATTTCAAAAAATAGACAAGAAACAACGCAACCCACCTTGAATCCTGGACATTCCTATAGAGGTAGTCTCTTAAACATACAAGGGACCCTATTTTCATGGCACCTGAAAACAACAAATCATTGCATTTGGAAGGAAAGGTTCCTATTTGCATATGGTGTCCATCAAACAAGACAACCTTGTATCGCTCAACCTAACCTTCATCATCACCAAAGTTTTTGAAGGACAAAAGTTGAAGGACCAGAGAGGGAACACCATCTCCAACATTGATGGAACGAATTGCAAATGAAGTCAAAGTTGGTTTTTTCTTAGTAGACTACAAAGAAAAGTTCAATCGAGGAAAATGCACTTCATCACACCAAATGGATAAAAGGAGTAAGGAAAACAAAGGCTGCAAAGAGATTTTTTTATGTCCTCGAAAAGATCAATGCATATGTACTTCCACATCTATATGCTTTACTAGGGTCAGACATGTGTTTATACACCTAAAGGCCAATAAAACTACAAAACATAAATAGTAAAGGGTTTGTGGTGTATATTTGAGAATCATAAAATTAAAGGAACTTAAAAGGAAATGTTCACAAAAGAGGAAGGAAACAATAACAAAAAATTTGCAACAGGTATAAGGAAAAGGAAATACAACTTACAGAATTAGGATCTGGAGGCTGGTGGATAGTACCCTCAAAGTCGGACTCTACAGTGGGACCTGTGGGGGGTGTCACCAAATCAATTTCGGGGGGCTCTGGAGACCCATCCACAAAGCCTGATTCTACAGACATAGTTCTAGGACCTTTTAGAGGGAGGAAATGTTGCAATTATAGTTGACAGATTGGCACCTCTATTTCACAATAAAAATAAAAGATTAATGTATTGCAACATCCAATGCCAATTGGTAGAAAACTTAGAAATATTGATAAACTAGCAACCATTTTACTGTTTTGATTAAATGAAAATGGGTATAACCATTCCACTTTTAATATTGTCGAAACAACATGAGATACAAGGGTATGTGCAGGATCATCATGGAAAAAATAGGCCCTTAAGTGGCAACAAACTTAGAAAAATCAGAGTTAGCCAACTTGACGTAAAAATTATAATAAGTTATCTATATTATTTCAAAAATATGTAAGAATAGAATTTGTAGCAAATTGAATTTAGTTTCTAAACTACTAAGTTTGTTTAAAAAAAAAAAATCTATTTAGTGAAAATTTGAAATTTCAATGCAATGGCACTTAAATTTCATGGAAAACATAAGAAGTAGGTGTCTGTCTGACCTCCCTAACCACAATAAAATGATAATATTTTTTTATAAGATTCTAGATATAAGTAGAGGACTCATTCCCTAATGTGATGCATATTTTTTTGTAATTTTTTTCGAAGTAAATAATCAATTATAAATTTTTTATTACAAATTTTTAAAAATTATAAAAACTCGTATGTCTTACCACCTTAACTTGGTCAAAACTTTATAAAATTATTTTTTTCTTTTTTTAATCCTATAGTATGCTAATCATAGAATGTGACACATGTTTTGGATTCAAAAAATGTGATACCATTTGAAAGCTATAGATGATTTTCAATTAGCCTATTAATCAAGAATTTAGTTGTAATTTGAATAGAAAATGAATAATAATTACTTAAATTGAATTCAAAGTAAATCATAATTTATATTGGTGGAAAGTTGAGAATATCCTTTAAAAACCCTTTTTATTTCATCAATTTTGGGTAAAAAAATAGTTGTCAACCACATACCCATCATATTGCCACTTTTTGGCCCATCATGATCCTACACATACCCACAACAAGAACAATAGAAATGATAAATGCAAATCTATATATTCCTATATGCATCTGTTTATCTATGAGGTTGTTTATATACATGTATGCATGCAATTTTTTACTATATTTCTACATATACCTATATGCAGATATTTGTATATGTTGATAACTGGTGCCTTCATCCTTTCTAATACAAACATAGGATATACAACAAGAATGAAAATGATTAAGTACATATATGCATTGAATTTTCCCTTTGTCTACACATTTAAAAAAAAACATGTATAACCAGATATATATATCCATATGTACAGATGTATATATTTATTTATATATATACACTAGTATATCTAAATGAATGTGTATACTATATTTATTCCTGACTATGTACTCATTGGCATGCCAAGTAAGGACCTGTGCAAAAATGCACATAATTTCAAAGGTGCACAATGACAAGAAGAAAAAATAAGTAGAGGGTGAGAGTTCTGTAAGTCAACAACATGTTTTAAACATTGCAACCTATTAAAAAATGCACATAATGTCAAAGGTGCACATCAGCAAGAAGGGAAAATAAGTAGAGGGTGAAGCTTTTGCAAGCTAGAAACATATTTTAAACATTGCAAGCTATGAAAATATATATGCAACAAGGGGTTGTTTTCCACCTTGGAACAAAAAAGTAGAATGCAATAGTGGGTATTTAGCTATGGGCTATTTGTTTCAAATATTCGCTGGGATTTCCGCCAACCTAGTTGTGAGAAGAATTCCTTGGAACCTGTGGCGAGCTTTTTCCAACAGTCAGTGGGAGATTTCTTGGGGTTGTTTATGATGACATGGAGTTTTCTAATTACATGGTTTGACAGTGGTGGAGTTGGTTGCCTCAATACACAGAAGCAAAAGGGTAAGTGTTTGCTCACGTGAGGGTTAATGCATCCTGGCCCTGTTGTACTATGGCACTAGAGGAAGTAAATGCAATATTCAATGTTATAGTATGGGAAAGTATACTCCAAAATGTGCAAGAAAATATATTGATTAAATTTCATTGTCAAAAGAGCCATTATGGTCCTTTGGTATTTTTTACTCTTTTTAAATCAAAGTCTACATAAATATGAGTAAAGCTACTATACAAATTTTTTTTGATATACATGTGTGTGTGTGTGTGTGTGTATTGGATTGTGAAACAAGCCACATTGGTCTTGGTCTGTATATATGGATATGTACATATCTGCCTATATGTATATTTTTAAATATGAAATAGGGAAATCAATACATATATATGCATATATGTATCTGTCTATGTAAAAGTTGCAAGTAGCCTAAAGGTACAGATCAATGCCATGGTTGCAATTTCTAGCAGTCTACAAAAGTTTGGAATTTACAAGACCTAAACCACATCAATGAACACAAGTTGTTATAGAGAGCTTGAAGTAGATCAGGTAAAAAGAATATAATGAAACATATTGATACAAGACAAACAATCTATGTGAGAGTTGGCTTCTCAATTCTAAATTCAAGCTACATTATTTGGCACTAAACACTATAGAAAAATAGGTAAATTGTGAAAGAAATATTAGGAATATACTTAAGAACTACAGGAAAATAACATATGATGAAAAAATCAACTTTTAAATATGGAGTATAGAAAAGACAAACTACGATAATGAACAGCTTGTTATGGGGAACTCAAAAAAACAATATCATGAAGAACACTTTGTTATCATGAACTTCAAACAGATGAGTAAAAAACACTATCATGAAACATATTAATACAAGACATATAACATGTTCCATCCAAACAAAATAACCATGACAAAAAATTCAAAATTTTAAAAATTTGAAACAATCCTTGTTACAAGAATAATAGAATAATTTGTTACAGGGAGCTTCAAATAGGTGAGGGGAAAAGAATATCATGAAACATATTCATACTCAAATAGATGAGGGAAAAAAATATCATGAAAAATATTGATACAAGACAACCAATCTATGTAGCAGTTGGCTTGTCAATTCTAAATTCATATTTTTTTTGCAATCCTTATTGACCAATGAGTAACATTTAGGAACATTCTTTGTTTAAGAGGTAACCTTCACATCGTCATAAAAAACCTCATACAAGTCTTCTCTATTTCTCTATAATATTTAGTGCCAAGTAATGTAGCTCAAATTCCCAATTAACTATGTGGCCTTATAGCCATTTTGCATAGATTTTTGCTACCTATTGCCTTTACAAGATCTATTTAATGCGGGTTTACTACCAAAGAATGTAGCTCAAATTTTCAATTCACAAGCCAACTCTTACATACACTACTTGACTTTTATGAATGTGTTTAATGTGGGTTCTCAATTATTTGTCATTTACTTGTGATTCTTAAGAAAAATAAGATAATGAACAGTCTTCTATGGGGAACTGAAAAAAGAGTATCATGAAGAATAGTTTGTTTTGGGGACCTTGAAACAAAGGTAGAGGCAACAATTTTTACAATAGTTTGCTATCAAACCAACACCACAATGGCTCTTTTGATAATGCAACCTAATCTTGATATATTTTCTCACACATTTCAGAGTATACTTTCCCATACATACACACACACACACACATATACATGTATATATATACACATATATATACATACATATATACACACACACACACACACACATATATACATACATAAATATGTATATATACATATATTCTAAATTTGAGCTCCATTATTTGGCACTAAATATTATAGACAAATAGGTAAATTGTAAAAGAACTATTAGGAAAACACTAAAGAATCACAGGAAAATGAGAGATGATTGAAACCCAACATTAAATAGAACTTTTAAATGAGAGGAAAGAATATCATAAAACATATTGATACAACACAAACAATCTATGTAATAGTTGACTTATCAATTCTAAATTGGAGCCATATTATCTGACAGTAAATATTATAGACAAATAGGGAAATTGTAAAAGAGCTGTTACAAAAACATACATACATACATACATACATGCATACATATATACATATATATACATATACATACATACATACATATATATATATTTATATTTATATTTATATACACATATGTATACATATATGTATATATGCATGTATATATGTATGTATATATGTGTATATATCTATACAACTCACAAATTCTAGAGCACAATAATGTTAAAACCCTCCAATCTGCTATAAAACAGAGGCTGAGCCAATGATTTTTACAGTAGTTTGCTATCAAACCAACACCACAATGCTTCTTTCAACAATGCAACTTAATCAATATATTTTCTTGCACATTTCATAGTATTCTTTGCAATACGTACACACACACACACACATATATATATGTGTATATATATATATATATTTTGATAGTTTAATTGCTGGATGGGCTAGCTCCCATTGTATATATCATAAAATCAAAGGTAGGCAAAGTTATAGCATAGCCTTACAATAAATCAACTACCGACACACTTGTAGCATTTAGGCCTCCTCACTACCCCTAAAGCACCCTCCATTACAAGACTCATTACAAACTTCTATCTATCTGAGCCCCACATTATCCATTCTACTATGGTCCAAAACCCGACCCATAGCCACCTCGCCAGACCCGCTCCCCAACAGCCAATGCACCCATGAAGGTGCAACTCCTAGACCTCTCTATACTTAATTGATATTACCTTGGCCACTCATTGTACCTAATGTTGCCTCTTTTTCCAATTCATCTACCATTGTGTTGCCTTCCAGGTATACATGGTTGATCTGAAACTCTAAGAAAGAGTTGACAAGGCTCCAAAAGGGGGGTAACCATCTTTGCAGTAGCCAATTGGGCATTGAGTTAGACTTGATTTCATTCACCGTTAATAGAGAGTCCCCTTCCAAGTGCAACTTCGACACTCCCAGAGCTTTTCCCATTTCTAATCCACATAAAGTAGCTTAGAATTCAGCAAGGTTATTAGTCACTTTCCCAATAAATACTGCTCTCTTATCGATCACTTCTCTTGTTGCATTTCTTGCTATGCACCCAATTCCAGCCATGCTTGGGTTTCTAATGGAGGCACCATCAAAATTTACCTTGACCCAACCTGAATTTGGTTTCTGCCATACTATCCTTCTAATTTTTTCCTTTTGCATTGCACCTATGGAGCCTACACTTGTGGGAATGCAACCTGACGAATTTATTTGTGAGCTCTATATCCCTATTGGTGAAGATGTTCTTTGAAATAGATAGACTTTTGGCTGCCAAGTTGACTAGCTCTACAATTTCCCTTGCAATTTTCCACACCAAAATTTCCCTACTCATAGCCTGATCCTTAAAGATTCTTCTATTTCTTTCTTTCCATAGTTCCCAACACACCATGGATGGCACTATTTTGCAGATACTACTAAAAAAACTCTTGTTATTCTTCTGTGGCCAGGCAGTCAACCATTCATGCCGACTTTGGGGAAGAGGGGTCTTGAATCCCAGTTGTCCTAGTACAGATTTGTAGTAGTACTTAGAGTATGGACATGTTAGCAATATGTGATCCGCATTTTCCAAATGCCTTTTGCAAAGAGTACACCTATTTGGACCCCTAAAACCCAACCTCTCCAATCTATCCTGAGTGAGAATCTTGTTTTGAGTAGCAAGCCAAGAAAACACCCCAACTTTTGGTAGTATCTCCTTGCCCCAAAAAAGAGAGTTCGGCCACTGTTGCACTAGTTTCGCCCTCTCTTTTATCTTGTACCCAATCTTAACCTTATACTCCCCATCCACAGATGCACAGCATCTCAACACATCCTCTTCTTTGACAATAGGTACGGTTCTCTCCCATAATATTGATGCTAGAGTGTTTCTCTAAGCTAGGGGAGCGTTGAGCTTGCTAGGATCCTTCCACTCCCAAAGGCACACACCATCATGTGTGGTTCTCTTGCCATAATCACACATTTTCGAACCCCACACCCTGGTTGCTTCTACTTGAATCTCCTCCATCTGAGGTATATCACTTAACTTTGGATGGCTTTCCCAGGAGTCTTTCTAGAAGGATGCCTTCTGGCCATTATGCACTTCCCATGTGACATGCTTGGTTATGATATCTCTACTCTCACATATGAAATTCCATATGGCTGAACCCCTTGGTGGGTTTAAGGTTCTCACAATACTATCTGGGTCTTCCGAATCCAAATATTTCTTCCTCATAATTTTAGCCCATTTCTAATTACTGGTGCACATCATCCATGCCAATTTTTCCCCCATCACTAGGTTCATGATCCTTAATTGTCTGATACCAGCTCCCCTCGACTGCTGTGGTTTACATACCTTATCCCAAGCTAACAGAGGGATCTTATTCATGTCATTCAGCCCATTCTAAAAGAACTTACACATGATTTGGTTGAGTTGGTCATTTATGCTAGCCAAAAACTTCAAACAAGACATTGAGTAGACTGGTATCGTAGCCAAAACTGCCTTGATCATTAGTAACCTCCCTACAGAAGTTAGCCACCTACCCTTCCATAGTTCCATCTTCTTCTTATAGCTGTCTACGAGTTTTTCCCAAAACAATTTCTTATTCACCCCTGCAAATAGAGGCATGCCAAGAAATCTCCCAGGAAGATTGGCCGCGCGTACACCCAAGATTCTAGTGAGGTCCCTTTGCAAACTGGGTTGCACGTTTAGAAAATATACTTCTAATTTTTGCCAATTAATAACTTGTACTAAGGCTCTACTATACTCATCCAACACTCCTCTTATTTTCCTAGCATCTGCTCTTGTGGCTTGTCCAAATAGCATGGTATCATCAACAAATTGTTGATGAGTGTTTGGCCCCACTCCTAGCACCGCTTCGATGCCTTTCCAAGAACCCTCCACCCTTGCCTGATGTATTCTCCTCCCCAAAGCATTTGCCATGATAATAAATAGAAAGGGGGATAAAGGATCCCCTTGTCTGATGTCATGGGATGAACTGAAGAAACCATGGGCTACCCCATTGACCATAACTGAAAGTCTTGGAGCTATGATGCAGCTCATAACCCAGTCCACCCATTTCCTCTTGAAGCCAAATCTATACAGAACTTTTACCAAGAATTTCCTATCCACTCGATCGTATGCCTTCAGGATGTCTAACTTTAATATCATACTTGGTAACCTAGTTTTCCTTGTTGTGTGTATAGTTTCATGAGCCGCTATTATGCCTTCCACTATGGATCTTCTCGAAATGAAACCACTCTACTCTTCGGAAATAACCTTGTTGATCACCATCTTGAGCCTATTTACTATTACTTTGGTTATAATCTTGTAAAATGTGTTACACGAAGAGATCAGCCTGTACTCCCCCAAGTTCTTGGCTTCCTTTTTCTTGGGTATGAGCACTATGAATGTGTGATTGATCACCCCTAGCATTGTTGTCTTTTTCCTTGATTCCTCCACTGCCTTGACCAAATCATCCTTGATTATTTCCTAGTACTTTTGAAAAAAGATGGCAGGGAAACCATCTGGCCCAAGTACCTTGTCCACTCCTAACTAGAAAGTTTCCTTTTTTACCTCTTCCATGTTGATTGGATTGTAAAGCTCCCTATTGTCTTCTTCTAAAATTAAACCTAGAATCCCCCCCAAGAAAACATTCCTCTCGACCCCCACATGTTGATCATCCTATTTGAAAAGAGCTTCAAAATACCTGACAACTTCTTGATTTATCTCCTCGCTACTGGTTACAAAATAGTCCTCCCTTTCCAGTTCACTAATCCTATTTCTGCTTCTATTTTCCAAAGTCGTACTATGGAAATACTTTGTGTTTCTGTCTCCTTCTTATAGCAACAATTCTCTTTACTTTTGTCTCCAATGGCATTCAATCTTGGCCAGGATTTTTGCTTGCTTGCTCTTCAACTCCTTTTCTTTCATATATTCCTCCGAGCCCATACCACATTCTATTATTTTCTCATTGAGTTCCCTGAGCTCCAATTCTATCTTATCGTTCTCCTCGAAGATATTCTTGAAATGTTCCTTATTCCAAATTCACAATTTGGCTTTGATATAGGAGAGCTTTTTATGGAAGGAAAATAGAAAGGATTGGTTGCCTTCCTATGATTCTTTCCACCATTTAGAAATCATCCCCATGAACTCAGGCTCCCATATCCACGTTTTCTCAAAATGAAAAGGTGATCCCCCTTTGAATTTATCCTACACTATTGTCAGTTGGATTGGGAAGTGATTTGATCCACTGAAGGGTAGTATCATGGCTTCTAGCAGACTTGTTGTCTGGGACCAATCCCTAGATATCAAAAACCTATCCATTTTTTTTCCAATTCCTGTTTGACCCAACCTTCGATTTTTCCATGTGAACGTACCATTTTTTTCTGTATTTCTCTTAAAAATTTATTATCCAAAAACTCTTGAAAGTGTTGTTGAACCCTGGTCAAGTTTCATATTCCTCCTTGCTTTTCTGTGTTGTTTAGTGTAGCATTAAAGTCTCCACCTACCAAGATGCGATCCTCTTTACACTGTTTTAGAAAAGTCGTTAACATTTCCCAAACTTCTTTTTCCTCAATTGTTGCCACCAGACCATACACGTTTACCATTTTCAACTCCAAGTCACCTTGAAAAAACATTACTGATATTGCCAGCCAATTCTAATTAGTCTCAATGAGTGTACATCCAACCTTGGCTGAATTCCAAATTACACCCAATCCTCCTGAAGCCCCAATTGATTCCACAAAGACCCCATCCTGGCCCTTCCAAAACCTCATCTTCTTTTCTTGTTCTTCCCTGCTCCACTTTGTTTCTTGTACAAACACTATTTCTGGTTTGCTGGTATCTATTTGGCATCTAAAGAGGCACCATTTGCTAGGCGTGTTTAAGCCCCTAGCATTCCAACTTATGGCCTTCATGGCTCCTTGGGAAGGGGCAACTCCTTCCCGTTCCTTAAGATTGTTTGATTCAATTTAGTTTGTCCTTTGGCAACCCCTGCCAAGGCTAGCTTCTCCTTGTTTGACTTGTGTCCTCTCTGGCTGACAAACCTGATTCTGGGGGTCTTCGTATCCGCTTCTACCTACTCAATTCCTCTTTCATCAAAAATTCCTTCCTGAGTTTCCTCATAACTTTCATCCTGGTCTGAATCCACATCCATACTTCCCTGTTCCTGAGTATCATCATCTTTCGCTATTTCCATCTTCTCAAGGATCGAGTCCTCCTCATGAACCACCTCAAGCTCCTCCTTATCTGATTCCATTTGTCTCACCACCTCCCCCACCTCTGCTAAGATCTCACCCTGAGATTCTATTGAATGTGGAATGCCATCTATGAGTGGCTCCTCCATGTAGGGGATGGAAACTGTATCTATTGTACTGTTTTGGTCCTACACAGTGTCAAACTAGCATTCCTCCATTTGCAAATCCATACTTTCTATACCAACTACCCTAATTTCTATACCTGGAGGCCAAATGTTGTCTACTAATTATTTTTCCATATCTGTAAGTGGCATTCACAGTGGAGAGCCATACTTGTTTCCTACCACTGCATCCTTCTCCTCCTCATACATATTGAGTCCATTAACTATGATCCGAGATGAACATTTCTCCCTACTATGATCTGTCGATTTGCAATTATAGCATAACCTCAAGCTATCCTCCCTCACCACTTCCTACCTCTAGATGCCAACTTCCGATTCTATTTCTATTTCTGATGGTAACCCTATCCTCTACAAAGATTCTATGTAGAGCCTGAAATAAGTACCCCTCGCTAAATCCTCCTGTACTTTGTCAAGGTATTTAAACTTCCCTAGTTGTCTCCCTATTTCCTTGAGAGTATCCTCCACCTAGTATTTCGAAGGAAGATTGTATAGCCTAATCCAAATGAAGTTTTCTTCTATTTCCATCTTCCTTGGATCAAAATTTGGACTCCAGTCAAAAAGATGCATTTGTGAGCCCTCCATAAAATAGGGCCCTGACTTTAAAGCCTTTTTTTTTTCTCCTTGTGTAGGGAAGGTAACCAAATAGAAGTTATTTCTCAGAGCCTTCACAACAATCTTATTACCCCAAATTTATGTGCTCAATTTTTTAACATCTTCTCGGCTCCTCTGGTGCTCCCTGCCCCATTTCATAAACAATCCTATGTCTTAGAGTAGAGCCCTAGTTTGTTTGATTGTATCATCCTTAAAGGAAATTGAGGGCTTCAAATTGATTGGGGAAATTCCATTTTCTGCATGACCTTACCTTGGAGTGCCTGCTTCTAGCACCAATTTTCCTTTACCCTTGTCAGCACCCCCAGGCTTTGTCTGCCCTATCGCCTCTGTGTCCATCTGATGCCAGTGCTTAGCATTATCCAAACTCAGATTTGGCTTTTTCCCGAACCACCCATTTGCTCGCCATCGATTCATATTTTGCTTTCCCTAGTATCCACCACTGTTCCATCTTCCCCAATTATCATCTGCATAAGTCAGATGGTGTGGCCGAATCAAGGGTGGAAATAATCTTCCATTTTTCCTTGTCTGATATGATTTATGATATTTTTCTGATCTTTCCCTAGCCCTCTGTTCTTGTCTGTATCTTTCTTCCACCTGTTTCTATATATATTGGGGGTGGCATTTATCAACCCATTCCCCATTCTCCATTACCCATTACGGCCTGTGATTTTTGATCTGTGCTCCCTTCTCGGTGTCCCCATATGCGCACCATCCCTTATTGATCTTATCCCTAAAGGTCTCTATTGGTTCCATGCGCTCCAGCTCATCGCTCCATCTGTCCTTGCTTTGAATCCAATGATCTTTTTGACTTTCCCACTAGCCATCACCTCCCGTCTTCTGCCCTTCCTACCTCGCTAACTAACCGTTGCCTCCCGCCTTCTACTCTTCACTCCTCTGTATTGTCAATCCAATTGTAGTATATATTTTAATTGAAGTATATAAAATTTAATTGAAGAACAAACAAAGCATACATCTAATTAGGTTGAATGTACATATGCAGATTCATATGTATATACATATATGCATATGTATATGTAAATGTATCTATGCATATGCAATGCATTTCTGGTGGAGATTGTAACAAATGGAAGGTACGATGCATTTCTTTTTCGGAGAGTGTAATGATGTTGCTTATGCTTATGTATCGTTCCTTACTTCATTACACCCTCCATTTAAAAGAGCTTCACTTTTTTGATTGCATATGCATATGTATATACATATATGCATAAACATATCAAACAATGCTACAAAGTGTAACAAAAAATTTGTAGATCTAAGATTGAGTGTAATTGATGAAAAAACTAACCATGCATCCTTCAAAGACCCAATACAATTCCCCTTGACAAAAAGAAAGCAAGGAAAAAATTTATGGGACCGGTGCCTGAGGGTTGTCCAACAGCCTGGGGAGAGCTAGAGTCCATTATGGGGAATTGAAAAAATAAATATCATGAAGAAGAGTTTGTTATGGGGAACTTCAAACAGATGAGGAAGAACAAATATCATGAAACATATTGATATAAGACATATAACATGTTCCATCCAGACAAAATAATTGTGTAACAATTAATAGTTTATTATAAGCAACTTCAAGTAGATGAGAGTAAAAGAAATTCATGAAACATAATGGTACAAGACAAGCAATTTATGTAACAGTTGTAAGAGATGATAGGAAAACACTTAAGTAGATGTAACTAACAAATGAACAAAAACCAGTATTAAATAGAACTTGTAAGGCCAATGGGTAGCAATAATCTCTACAAAATGGGTATAACACCATTGACTTTATTGAAAATTTGAGCTACATTACCTGGCACTAAATGAAGAATAGTTTGTTATGGGAAACTTCAAACAAGTGAGAACAAAAGAACGTCATCAAACATATTCATACAAGACATATAACACACTCCATCCAGACAAGATAACCATGACAATTAACAGTTTGTTATAAGGAGCTTCAAACATATAAGGGGAAAATAATATCATGAATAAAATATGGAGAATAAAAGAGGCAAACTACAACAATCAACTGTTTGTTATGGGGAACTAGAAAAAAGAATACCATGTGAAGAACAGTTTGCTATGGGGAACTTCAAACACATGAGGAAAAAAATATCATGAAACATATTGATACAAGACAGATGAACGGAAAGCCACATTAAATAGAACTCCTAAAGCTAATAGGTAGCAATAATCTGTGCAAATGAGTATAACCCCACAGACTTCATTGAAAATTAGAGCTATTATCTGGCACTAAATATTATAGACAAATAGAGAAATTGTAAAAGAGCTATTAGAATTACACTTAACAACCACTAAACTAATTTTATCTCCAATATGCTTATGCTTTCATACTAACCCTCTACACACACACACACACACACACACACACATATATATGCAATTACTCCTATGTTAATCTATAATTGTTCCTATGTTAATGGTTATAACACCAAAGATGGATAGAGATAACTAAAACAATAAACCAAGGGCGATAAAATTACTAACCCTAACCATATTTTTTGACCAAAGAAAGAAGATTTAACTAAAATTTCTCCTATGGTAATGGGTATAACACGAAAGATGCATAGAGATAACTACAAACAATAAATGAGGGCCAAAAAAATTACTAAACCTAACCATATTTTTTTGATGAAAGAAAGAAGATTTAAATGCAATTTCTCCACCCATAAAGAGTGATAATCTCTTTGAAGTCTCCAAAATGGGTATAACACCAAAGATAGAAACATATAACAAGAAGAAATGAACAATAAATTAATCATCTATGCAAAATGCCCATGTAAAATGACTTATAGGTTCTGAAGAACAATAGTTTTCAATCTGCTTATCATAATGTGGACCTTACCTCATAAACAAAGAATATTCCTAAAAGTCGCTCATTGGTCAATAAGGATTAGAAAAAAATTATGAATTTATCTTTGAACAGATCAAGAAACAAGAATATCCTGAATAAAATATCATGGAGAATAGAAGATGCAAACTATGATAATCAACAATTTGTTATGAGCAACTAGAAAAAAGAATATCATGTAGAATAGTTTGTTATGGGGAACTTCAAACACATGAGAAAAAAATAATATCATGAAACATATTGATACAACACAGATGAACGCAAAGCCACATTAAATAGAAATCCTAAAGCCAATAGGTAGCAATAATCTGTACAAAATGAGTATAACCCCATAGACTTCATTGAAAATTTGAGCTACATTACCTGCCACTAAATATTATAGATAAATAGAGAAATTGTAACAGAGCTATTAGAATAACACTGAACAACCACTAAACTAATTTTATCTCCAATATGCTTATGCCTTCATACTAATCCTCTGCACACACATATATATATATATATATATATATATATATATATATATATATATATATATATATATATATATAATTACTCCTATGTTCATCTACAATTGCTCCTATGTTAATGGGTATAACATCAAAGATGCATAGGAATAACTAAAACAACAAACCAAGGGCAATAAAATTACTAACCCTAACCATATTTTTTGATGAAATAAAGAAGATTTAACTACAATTGCTCCTATGCTAATGGGTGCAACGCCAAAGATACACAGAGATAACTACAAACAATTAACAAAAGATGCACAAAGATAACTAAAATAATAAACCAAGGGTGAGAAAACAATTGATCCTATGTCAATGGGCATAACGCCAAAGATGAACAAAGATAACTAAAACAATAAACCAAGGGCAGAAAAATTACTAACCCTAACAATATTTTTTAACGAAAGAAAGAAGATTTAACTACAATTTCTCCATCCATACAGAGCAAGAAAACAATTGCTCTTATGTCAATGGGTAACACCAAAGATACAAACATATAACAAGAAGACATGAACAATAAATTAATCATCTATGCAAAATACCCATGCAAAATGACTTACAAATTCCACATAACAACATTTTTCAATCTGTTATAAAAAAGTTTGAAAGCCATGGATTTTTGGAATAGTCTGCTATCAAACCAACCACGGAGCCGAAGGTGATGATTTTTACAAGTCTGCTATGAAACCAACACCACAATGGCTCTTTTGACAATGCAACTTAATCAAAGTATACTTTCCCACACTGCAACATTCAATATTCCATTTACTTCATCCACCCGCATTTACTTCAGCCGCCTCCATTGTACAACAATGGCAAAATGCATTAACCCTTGCATGAGCAAAGACTTACCATTTAGCTTCCACATATTGAGACCACCAACTCCACCACCACCAACCCACGTAATTACCAAGCTCCACATCGCCATAAAAAACCTGGTCAAGTTGCCACCAACTGGGACATCTCCAACATCGGCAAATCCAATTCACGGTTGGGCTGACGAAAATCCTAGCAAAAACTTCAAACAAATAGCCTATCCGCTAATAAAATACATAAGAATAGTTGTAAGAGTTTGTGACAAGCAAATTAGCGGGAAAACAAAGAAAAGGTTTTTTGCACAATGATTCTTTTTCAAACATGAAAATTTTGAAAATTGTGCCAAGAATACTATGTAATTTCTCATTTATTTCATGGCATTTAATAGCCAACACATTACTCCATTCCTTGTAGCGCTATTAAATTTGGCATGCAATTATTCAATTTAGTAGAATCTTTCAATAAATTTAGCATGCATTTGATGCGACTTTTCAAATGCTTGCAAAACATTTCATTTTCCATGCAAAACTTTGATGCATTCAGGTGTCGTGTGCTCATCAATTTTTGCATGGGGAGTTTTTGTTTACACTAGGTTTGTGCTTTCATTATAAAGCCTCTGGGTTAATTATAAATATAGAATTTTGAGAATTATGGAATGGGTACCAAATGATTATTAATTTTTAGAATTTTACTTATTATTTGTGAAACAAATTATTATAGGTTTCAAAGGTAATAAAACGATCATTTAGTTATTTCAAAATTGTTAACATAGATAAATTAATGATGTATTATATATATTATAGAGAGAGAGAGAGTTGAGATTAATAATACAACTATCTTAAATTAATATATATACAATCTATTAATTAAATATATTAAAATAAATATATCTACAATTTTAATAAATGTATTAATTTAAACTATTACAAATATATAAATAATTAGTTAAATATATTAAAATAGACATTAAACTATTTTATTTTATTTTAGAAATAACATTTTTTAAAAACGTGTTTCTTATAATAGGTTTGCACAATCATTATAAAAAACTTGAATTCAACTTATTCTATTATTTTCATTATTTTTTTTCTTTTAACGGGATGCTTTAGCCAATTGAGCTAGGCCCATTGCCCCTCCTGAATTTTTTTCTTTTATTTTTAAATTTATTTAAAAATATTTTATTCTATTTTGTATATTTATATTTATTATTAAATATTATTTTTCTCATTAATATTAATATTTTGACATGTAAATGATTATCAAATCTTTATAAGAATTTTGATTGAGAAATTTATGCTATTATACTCCACAACAGTTATCCAACCATCAAATGCACCATGTCCATTGATAGTTTGAGATGGCATATGATCAGGAAGGACGCTGACAAAAATTGTGGAATTTGGATTTAGACCTGCTAATTAATTTTCTTGAAGGTTTGTAAAGCCTTCAAAAACATCCATTTTGTGCATAACTTGCAATCATGGCATTTCTTGGAACCACATTTCTTTAAGGCATTATGTCAAACAATTCACTGCCTTCTTTATGCTTCCATGTTTCTCCTTCATCAATCTCAACTTTCCTCTTCATCTGTATGCCTTAACTCATCCTTTTTAATGTCATCTTGACATTCTATTTCACTATTTTTTTTCTCTTCCCCCTACACACATTAGACTTCTTTTTCTTACGATAATTCATCATTCTCTTTGAAGGGATCCTTTTTCTATTTATATTCCTACTCTCAAGGTGTATAGATTTACAATTTACTTATCAACCACATTTTTTATTGCGAGAAGGAACTTTCTTTCCAATATAATAGCCATGGTTATGCTTTTTAGTAGCTGCAAGTGGCAGCTCACTCTAAATCAAAGGTTAAAAATCACTTTAAATGCTTTGTTCTTTAAAAGATATAAACTAATAAGAGATAATTTGACTTCATAAAATAATTTAATACATAGATCATTATTTTTTTTGGTCACTCAAGGACTTGGTTTCCTTGTGGACCCTCTAATGCTACCAATAATCTTTTCCCAGGTAGTCTAATTTCCAAGGTTCAAATAAATCCTCTACAATGTATAGATTCATTGATAGATGATAAGAGTTGAAAGTAGTGCAACCAAGTTTGCATTAAGGAACTAACAATCATAAGAATCAGGAGCTAAGAAAATAGAATTAGATTAATAGTAGAGATTAATGAGATTAAAGAGGTAATTGCAATTTGTAGAGTAAAATCCATCAATTTGAAGAAGGCAAGAGAATCTGTCAATCAAAGGCAATTTGTAGAGTAAAATCCATCAATTTGAAGAAGGCAAGAGAATTTTTCAATCAAAGGAAAATTGTAGCAAGGGAAGAAAATAAATGAGATCATAGGAGTTTATAGATAATTTAAAATAATTTAGATCATTGTGAAGAAGTGAAAGAAATTCGTGGATTTTTAGAAGAGTTCCACCCACCCACTGATCAAGAAGCTACCAAATATTGAAAGGAAGGATTTACCAAATTAGTAAGAGGGAGTAAAACCATAAGTTGAAATCATAATATTATTTGTTGAAAACCCTTACTGCACATCACACATTCATCCTACCAATAAAGGAGGATCAAAGAAGACTTTAGGTGAAAGATTGAAACTTCTAATCAAATTAGTTTAAAATATATTATAAATCTTTGAAGATAATTCAAAAGTTAGATCATGGCATAAATCTTCTAATTTGCAAGGGAAAAATTACAACGAAGGACAAGAAAAATCACTTCCTATGACCATATATTTTGAATAGATTGTAGCTTTAGAATAAGTATATCTATATTTTATCAAAGAAGAAAGTTCATCACAAATTTTCCTAAATTTTTTCACAGCATTTGACAAAGTCTATAGTATTTTTTAAATCTTGTATGAAGAGATACATAGTCAACGATAGATAATTTCAAATCATGGAAGAGTAAAGGTTGTAAATCCACCAAAATCATTAGGTATTACATAAGTGATTTTTTTGTAGTTAAAATTTAATTGCATAGGGAAACTATTTTCAAATGGAAAATATTGGTAAAATAAAAAATAAAGAAAATAAAAATTTAATGAGTAAAAAAAAATATTTTGGAAGAAAAGCTTGAAAAAATTAGAAAGAAATATGAAGAATTCAAAGAGGAAAATGTTGGTATGTGGCAACTAATCATGCAAATACTGTACACTCTTTATGTATCCTCACCGGAGTTCGGGGTCAGGTCAGCCCCAAGTGGGGGTTCGAGAGTTCAGAGGCGACATCCCCCGATAGTGGGTGTTCAAGGGTGGAAACCCCCAATAGCAGGGGTTCGGGGGTGCAACATCCACAAAAACTCAGCCACCCAATGATTTTATTATCCAATGCAAAATAGATTACAGTCTCATGAATGCCATACTGCAACATACATCCCAGCTTCTTATAAAAAACTTTTTTTGGAAGCTTCTAGAATTAGGGTTTTAAAAAGTTTTCATTTGAGGTATTAGCAAGAAAACCTTGACGTGTTAATGGGAAAAAAAAATTGAGGGTTGCACCCTCGAACCCCGACGAGGATACATAAAGAGTTTACAGTATTTACATGATCAGTCGCCACATACCAATAGCTAGATCCTTGAGCATGCAATTACCTAACTGAAATTAAGTTTTTTTTTAGTTGAGGGACATGTTTTACATCCTGTATTAGCCAACTATTTTCACTTTTTAGTTTCAACAAAATGACTCCTTTTCCAACAATATCAGAAGGCTCATTATCACCAAAATAAACCTTATCAAAATTACCATTTTGATAATTTTTGAAGTATTCTTGTCATGAAGTGGCATGAAAAGATGCTCCAAGATTAAGCTGCCAAACATTTCTTGTAGTTTCTCCTATTGATAGAACAAGAGCACTCACATTTTCTTCATATGTTGTATTTGTCTCATGTACTTTTGATTGATTTTTAGCCTTTGTAAAAGACCAATAATTTATTTTGATGTGGCCTTCTTTGTCACAATACCAAGAAGTAACATTTTTTCCCCTTGACCTTAATCTCTTGCTGGAATTTGATCTTCTATGGTTATACCTCCCTAAGAATGATGTCCCTCTATTGCTAGTTTTAAAACTACTCTTGATGAAGTACCTTGATTCTTTCATCTCATATCTTCACTAAGAAGAATTCCACCAACATCATCAAATTTTAATTCACTTCTCTTCTTGCCAGAGATTGAGTTGTTGGTATTCCAACCATCAAAACGCACCATCTTTCATCTCATATCTTCACTAAGAAGAATTCCACCAACATCATCAAATTTTAATTCACTTCTCTTCTTGCCAGAGATTGAGTTGTTGGTATTCCAACCATCAAAACGCACCATTTTCATGGATGGTTTGACCTGACATATACTCCATACCGTAGACCTATCATTGATATTGCCCTGCAAATGCTAACTATTTGTTAGACTTGTTAGCACTGCCTACAAGTTTGTTATTAACCATGACTTTATTAGAGTCCTAATCTTACTTTTTCTTTGATTTTCAAGTTCTCTAAGAATGAAGATGATGTTTTTCACATGTAGTACATCAAGTCTTTTCTCCATAATATATTTTCGTGGTCCAATCTGTTACATCTGAGACACATCCAATTTTTTTTCTAAAATCTTCCTGTGCTTATAATAATAATGTAATTTGATCCATTTTTTTTTATATTGTATATATCTAGGAAACCCAATCAAGACTTGTTTGGATCCAATCAGAGATTAACACTTTGGAAAAAAGACTTGGATAATGAAGGAAGCTTTGACAATGCCATTGATGATTGTGAAGGTGTTTTCCATGTTGCAACTTGAATGGACTTTTGTTGCAACTGCGATGGATTTTGAGTCCCAATATCTAAAGGTTTCTTTATTTACCACTCACTTATTTTGTCATCATCTAATTCTCTTTTATATTCTTATAATTTTAATGGAAATTTTTTGAATTTGGGCTGGTTGTGGCAGAATGAGGTAATCAAGCCAACAGTGAACGGGGTATTGAATGTCATGAGATCATGTGCAAAGGCCAAGTCTGTGAAAAGAGTAGTTTTTACCTCATCTCCTGTAGTAGTGAATTTTACTGATGAATGTGGAACACAAGAAAAAATATATGATGAAACATGTTGGAACAATGTAGAGCTTTGTAGGACTGAGAAAATTATTGGCTAGTTGAGATTATTATATTATAATCTCATTAATTTTACATTATTCACAACTATGAAAATGAAGTTTGTCTATATATATCAAAAATTTTGCAAATCAACATTTTATCCAATAATTAAATAGGTATGATGTTTTTCTTTTATGAAAAGATGTACATTGTGTAAAAAAAACTTGGAAAAATGTTTCATATGAGTTAACAGAGAAGAATAATGTTGATCTTATCACAATTGCACCAACATTGGTTGTTGGGCCATTTATAATGCAGACTATGCCTCCTAGCGTGGGTGCAGCTTTAGCACTGTTAACAAGTATATAGTACAACTATCTAAGAAACTTCTGCCCAATGTTTGCCAACAGAATATCAAGGGGCTTGCTTGGTTAACTTGCACTAAAAAAATCTTTAAAAAAATGGAGATTCTGAACTAATGAAGGTAAATATCTGAAAATTTTTATAGTCTATTAATTTTGGAGGCTATAAACATTTATGTTCATAACCCATTCCAATTAAAGAAATATCCAGAGTACAATATTCCAACATTCCAACTAGGTAATTGAATATACTAACTTGCTAAGGCTTGTTATCATTACTCTTATAAAACAGTATAACATATAAATAGGAGCAAAAGCTGATAAAATATGATTCATGTTTACAGGTTTAAAGATGCAGATGAGTCTTTGGCACTGGTAGCATATTCATAAAAAACAAGCTTGTTGACATGGGCTTCAAAATCAAGTATACCAGCCTTTCAAAGTTGTCTGGAGAAAGGAATTTTGCCAAACATTTGAATTGGGGAACCGAGCAGCATCCTCTAATAATGAGTAGTTTCAATCCTCTGTTAAAAGAAGTTGAACTTTATAATAAAACCTTATACCCTGAAAGAAGTTTAACTTTATAATAAAACCTTATAGGAAAGTAAGTTATCTTTTTAGGAGAGTTTAAAGTTCAAGATTTTAAATAGTAAGTTTAATTTATTACAGGACCTCATAAAGAGAGATAAATGGTGTGTTAAGATGAGTTTAAGGGATTCACTTAAATGTTGGTCTGTGTGTATAGTTTAAGTAATATTAATAAGAAAAAATTATTCAAATATCTCAATAAAAATGTCCAAGAAAATTGGTTTACAGATGATGAATCATTTAGAAAATTTCAAATGTTTTATAAAAAGATGAGGATAAAATTTCTAAATAACTTGAAAACATCTCTTTATAAACTGAAATGCTAGACTGATTTCTTATGTTCCCTCCCTGAATTCCTACATTGTCAATCACTACCTACATCTCCTATTTTATGTGGCCCTTGGAATTACTATTATAATTTATAAGCCACAATATCAACCCAAAGTTCCAAGAAATTTGGTGTGTGGCTGATGAATTGATGATAGCTTTCCTTTTTTAATTTAATATTAAATTATTTTATGATTATTGTGATAATTAATTTTTTAAAATATATTATAGATTTTTTAGTCGGAATTGATTTTTATAAATTTTTATTTAAAAAGAGAATTATTTTAATAAAATAAAAATAATGAGTTTTAAGTTTTATAATTTGAGAATTACATATCTTTATTTTTATATTTTCATTTTATAAAATTTAATTTGATTTATTATTATATAAAACAATTTTTACTTAATATCTTCTAGTCAGTTATTATCTTAGTTTTCATCAATGCTCATTTCATGACTTTCTTTATAATAGACTAATTGATGTTGCACGCAATAGTCTAAGACAAATCAACATGATGCAACTAGTCCACAAACTTTAATTCAAGAAACATAAATGGATAATGTTGAAACAATTACCCTAATACTAAATTGGAAATGATGGAAATGGTCTTTTGTGCAAGCCAAGATCTTTAGTTGGGCTTGGCATGGTCTAGAACCCAAACATGGTGGAAGTGGAAACCATTTAGGAAAGACAATCTTGGAAAGTAAGTAAAGTGCAACATTTCATATCAAATTTTAGTTATTTCTAATTGAGATCAATGGTCTATGGGTCAACAAAAAAGAAGGGAAGATGGGAACATATAACAAAATTTTTGCAAACAATAGATAAAAAATAAATAACTTGAGGGGATTTCAATGCTATCCTAGATTCTTTAGAAAAAGGGGGGGAGTGCAAAGATAACACAAGCACAAATGGATTTGATCAAGTTGAACCTTTAATATTTGAATACGCATTCAATGAAAAAGATTACACAAAATGGATGAAAGATATGAAAAAGAAATGGGATTATTGATGGCAAATCATACTTGGGAATTGGTCCCTATTCCATCAAACTAGAAAGCATACAAAAATTGGTGGATATACAGATTGAAAGAAGAAGGAGACAAGAAGAGATACAAAGCCAAATTAGTGGTGAAAGGATTTGATCAACAATAGGGTGTTGCTTTCATTAAAAAAATTGCCTCTAGTGAAAATGATTACTATTTGGGCAATGTTGAGTTTAATTTTTGTTTATGATCTTGAACTGGAGCAACTTGATGTCAAGACCACATTTCTACATGGTGATCTAGAAGAAGAATTATATATGCAACAATCAAAATGTTTTGAGAAATAAGGACATGAGAATATAGTTTTCTGAATTTAAAATGAAGCTTGTATGGGCTAAAACAAGCTCTGTGACAATGGTACCTAAAGCTCAACTCCTTCATAGATAAAAAATAATTATCTAGGTGGAATCTGATCCATATGTTTATTACAAGGTTTTGGAGAATGATGAGATTTTGTTGTTGTTGTTGTTATATACTGATGATATGCTAGTGACCAGAACCATCATGAATATTGTTAGCAAGGTGAAACAACAATTAGCTAACAAGTTTTTGATGAATATCTAGAGGGGCTAATAAGAAAATTATTTGAATGAAAATCATAAGAGATTGATAGAAAAGATAATTAAAATTTTCACAAAAAATGTATATTGAAAAGGTTTTGGACAAGTGCCACGTGAAGAATGCCAAGACTGTCAGCACTCCTTTAGCTAATCATTTCAGTTTATCCTCAAGTTGTGTACTAAGACACTGGAAGAAAAAGAATATGAAAGGAGTGTCTTATTCCTCTCTTGTAGGGATCCTTATGTAGGCAATGATTAGCACAAGACTAAAATTTTTTCATGCAATTAGAGTGGTCAACAGGTATTTGAGTAATCCTCATAAGTCTCATTGAAAAGCAACGAAATGTATTTTGAGATATTTGAAGGGAACTTCATATCATGTTTTGAGATTTAGAGGGAAAGAGGCTCAACTGCAAGGTTTTGTTGATTTCGATATGGGTGGTGACTTGGACAAAAGAAAATCTACTAATGGTTATGTGTTCACATTTACAGGGGTAGTGATCAATTGGTTTTTAGATTGTAACATGTGGTAGCACTCTTTACTAGACCGAAACAAAATATATTCCACTCACTAAAGGATCTAAGGAAATGTTATGGTTACAGCATTCATTGAGTGAATTTGGTTTTAAACAATCATTTTTCAATCTGTTTAGTGACAACAATAGTGCAATTCATTTGGTCAAAAATCCAGCCTTTCATTCTCATACTAAACACATAGACATTTGATATCATTTCATATAGAGTGTTGTTGAAGAAGGCAAGCTGAAGTTGTAAAAGACACATGATCTAATAGTTTGAATCTTGCTGATGCACTTATGAAGGTTGTCAAAAAATAGAAGTTGGAGTTTTGAAAAACTTCTCATGGCCTTGTAAAAATGTGACAATAAGTTAAGAAAAGTGGGGGATATCTTTGTGTGTAATTACTTGCAACAATGTTTGAACTTCATGTGAGAGATTGTTAAGTGTGTGAAGTCCAACGGTCACCAAACCATTACTCTTCTCCCTGCCTCTTCGTTTACCTGTTGTCTCTACATATTTGGAGACTAAAAAACATTTGTACTTATTATGATAAAAACTCCATATCTCCTTTGGAAAAAAAAGTGATAAAAAATATTGCCCTATTTTTCTATACATTAATAAACTACACAATTTGATTTGTTGACTATTGTATAAACCTTTTTCTTATATTAAAAATTTACTATGTTTGTTATTAACCATGACTTTATCAGAGTCATAATCTTAGCTTTTCTTTGGTTTTTGAGTTTTGTAGGAATGAAGATATTGTTTCTTACATGATCTACATTTAGTCTTTTCTCAATAATATCTTTTAGTTCTTTATAATAATACAATCTGCTACATCTGATAGAAATCTTGTTTTTCTTCCTATTATCTTCCTGTGCTTTATAATAATAATATAATTTGTCACATCTGATACATCCATTTTTTTATATTCTATATATCTAGGAAATCCAATCAAGACCAGTCATTTGTTGAAGTTCCCTGGATACAATGAGAGATTAACACTTTGTAAAGAAGACTTGGATGATGAAGGAAGCTTTGACAATAACATCAATTGATGGTTGTGAAGGTGTTTTCCATGTCAGAACTACAATGGGTTTTGAGTCCCAGGATCCAGAGGTTTCTTTAATTCTCACTCTCTCTTAATTTTTTCTGATCTAATTCTCTTTCATAGTCTTATTATTTTAATGGAAAATGTTAGAACTTGGGTTGGTTGTTGCAGAATGAGGTAATCAAGACCAATAGTGAATGGGGTATTGAATGCCATGAGATCATGTGCAAAGACCAAGTCTGTGAAAAGAGTGATTTTTTTACCTCATCTACTCTAGCAGTGAATACTGATGATGGGGAATACCACAATCTCCTCAGATACCAAGTTATTAGTACTTCCACTATCTGCAATAACCTTATAGCACTTACCTCCTAATTTGCACACATTCTGAAAAAATATTCTTCCTTTGTGAAGTCTGAGTCTCTTCTCCACTCTACCTCATCAAGAATCTCCTAAGCATAAGAGATTCTCCTTGCTCTAGTTCTATCTCATCTAGCGCTCCAATTACCTGCTCTTCATGGGCCATGAAACTCTTTTTACTAGTTCCTTTACTTGATCCCTTAGGACACTCAAAAGATCAATGTCTAGTTTCTCCACACTTGAAACATTTACCCAAAAATTCCTTGTCATTTCCTCTCCTTTGTGCCCTCTGATCCAATTCTTTACTCCACTTAGATCTTTATTCTTCTTCACTTGTTTGCTTCTCCTTATTAATGCTCATTTCTTTTCTTTCCCTCTGGGGTTATTCTATTGTTTTTTCTTCACTTTATCTTCAACCTCAAGAGCATATTAAAAGGAATCCTCAACTATGGAAATCCTCAACATACTCATCTCATCTTGAATATTAAATCTAAGGACATTTATATACTTTTCCACCTTCTCCCTAGTCATCTCTCAGTTCCCAGATCTAATTCTCATCTTGTAAAATTCCTCGGCATACTCTTTCACACTCATGTCCTTCTACTTCAGGTTTTGCAACTTCTTGAACAATTCCAACTCATAATCTTCCAAAATGAATTTATCCTTCAGCCTTGCAACCATCTGCTTCCACTGAGTGATTCTCATTTCACCATTTTCCACTATGTCCTTTTGCAACTCTTTCCACCATAAAGTAGCATGCCCTTTCAACTTAGTTTGTGCCAGCCTAACCCTTAGTGGGTTTCTAATACCCTCGAGCTCAAAATAGTCTTCCAACTCTCCTATCCAGTCTATCAAGTCTTCCAAATTCAATGCACCAGAAAAGTTAGAAACCTCCACCCTATGACTTTTACTTACTTGTACCACTGCTCTCAACAACCTCTCTTCTCTCTCATATGTCAGTCCTTCAGCTTCTTCAGCCTCAAGTCCTTCTATAGCCTTTTCATATTCATCCTCCAGTTCAGGATTCCTCCTCAAACCAACAGGGCATTCCATATGTCATTCCTCATCTCATTTCTAAAGTCCTCCATCATATTCTCTATTATTCTAGGGTTCATCCTTCTCAGCAACATCTCTTCCTTTGCTCTAGTGCAACTACTTGAGCTTGGCAATCTGACTACAAGATTTCAATTGCCTCTCTCTCGATGATCTATTGAACACACTTACAACCTATTTGAAATCATGATCTATTTGCACAAGGAATGCCACAAGGACCACAACCCATTCAAGGTTCTCAACTTGCTTTGATCTTCAGCACCCAACTCCACAACCCGCTCTGATACCAACTAATGCAGTCATCGTTAGAGGGTCTTCAAAGAAAACAATCCAACCATGCAACAAAAATAACACAGTGAAAAATAACACTAAATAATCAAATCCTTGCAGAAAAAATCTTTATTAACTCAAATAATTTCATATACATATTCACCAGCAACATGCCAGTTTTATAGATTTTGCATATTTGGCCTAATTACACAATATAAAACAAAACCTTATTTTAGACCTCTATCAGCTCATAAAATCCTTATCATGGCTTCTAGGATCTACCCAGATCTCTGCTACCTAAAAATGGCTTATAACATCGATATATATATATATATAAATCAAAACTCTGGAATGATCCGCATTGGCCACAGGTAGAGAAAATCATGACAAATAAAACATAATGTGTAGATAATAACCATGTTGGCCACATCATTAATTATTTACAAATATAAATTCAATTTCACAGTGTGGACCCAATGGAAAGATCAAATACAAGCCTAAGAACATCAAAAAATACATTGATAAGATCTGTAAACATTGAAAATGATCCACAATGATCCGGAATAATCAATGAAGAACATGTAATGTGTAGAACACAGGTCAGCTTACTCAAGGATTTACGCTTGGTGAATGCATAGAATGAGGTACAGACACAAGGAGAGATCGCTTACCAACCAAAGAACTTAGAATGATGCACAAAGAGAGATCTAAAAACATTGGAAATGATCTGCTAGCCCGAAAACATGAAACTACAAAGCCAGAAAGGAAATAACAAGAACAAATTAAATATTTTTGGGTGATGCAAGATTTCCACGACCCAAGGATTCTCCTGCATCACACAAAAATTGATGGGTAGGTGAATGCATGAAAGTTTTGCATGCATTTGAAACAATTGCATCAAATGCATGCCAAATTTAGTGAAAGATTCTACTAAATTTAATGACTACATGCTAAATTTAATAGCGCCATAGGGAGTGGAGTAATGCATTGGCTATTAAATGCCATGAAATAAATGGGAAAATACATAATATTCTTGACACAATTTTCAAAATCTTCATGTTTGAAAAAGAATTATTGTGCAAAAAACCTTTGCTTTGTTTTCCCTCTGATTTTTTTTTCACAAAATCTTGCAATTATTCTCATGTATTTATATTTTATAGGGGATTTTATTGCAATTTGAAATTTTAGAATGGAGGCCATTTTTCCTCATTCTTGGCCATTGTTGTTGCTACCTAAACTGTTGTTGATGGTGATAATTTAGTCTTCATTTTAAACTGAAATTGTCAACCATTTTCTACCATTTCAATGATTTTGTGCTATTGGGTTTGGTTTTCAGGTGCAATATAATACCTGCATTGTGATTAGAAGCTTTTTAATTTATTTCTACTCTTGGATTTCATTTTTATTGTAAGTTAGTTTGAATGTGTAGCAGGTAAAGACAATTTATTCTTCAATGTTTGAAGACGTTATGGAAGGCTCTGAAATTGTTATATGGCTTTGAGAATATGAGGAGTTACGATTTAAGGGCTGAGAATAAAATAGAAAGTTAAGAGAGTTTTAATGGATCATGTATTTAGTTATTATAGTTTTTTGTAGTGATGTTTTTTTTATTTTGGTTTTGGATTTATCTGCTCGTTTTATTAATGATTACTGGAATCAAAAAGCTTATTTTTACTTTAATTGCCATGATCAATGCTTCTCAAAATTGATGTGGAATTTTGTTGAAAATTTTTAGTTTTCAATGGCATTGATGTATTCAGAAATTTATTTTAGGATTTGTTCTATAGTGGTCATGCAACAAATTATGAAAAACAAAGCTTTCCTATTATTGTATCCATTTCATCATCTTTGTCACAGAAACTCAAGTTAGACACATGATTGTTTGGTAGCGATAGATTGGGCATTTTGCGTTGAGAGGTTTATGACTTTTTCAATGGAATGAACAACTTAATGCATAAAATAAATAAATAATTTTTTTGTATTTGTATAAAATGTTTTGTGATTTTTTTTAAAAAATTATTTAGAAAAATATGTATTGTATTGAACCAGCAAAAGGTATGCAATATTTCATAAGTTTATTGTCTTTGTTAAAAAATGTATTGAAATTTTTTATTCATAAACTTAGGAAAACCACAAGGAGACTATGTGGGTTTGTTGGGCTTTGGAGTAGGTTAATCATTTGGATAAGAAAAATAAAATAAATGAGTGTGAGCATGTGGTTGCAACTTGCATATTATTTGTGTTTTATTGTCTTCGAAGATGCAATATGGGATGTTTTTGCTGAGAATTTATAATGTTGTTGAAGCTTCAAAATTAGTAAGCTCCAACACATTTAATACATAATGTAACACATTTTTTTTGGCTTTCCATATTTTTTATTAATTTTCTTTTTTTTTTTGGTCTTTGGACAAAAATCTACCTATTAAGATTATTCTATTTACCTTTTTCTAGTTTTGTTTTTTCAAATACATTTCTTCTTCTTCTTTTTCTTTTAGTGTTTATCAAGATATATTTTTTAAATTTCTAGAAGAGAAATGATAATTGAATATTTGTTTGCATGTAGAGATCTTTGTAAAATTTTCATTAAATATATCTTATAAGAATATTTTTTAATTTAAATTAAATAGATCTATTTTCAAATTAAAGAAAAAAAGACAAAACATATTCTTTATAAAATATTTTAATTAAAATATTATAAAAAATATTCTTTATAATTTTTTATACATGCAAATAAATATTCAACTATCATTTTTCTAACAAATATTTAATTATGCACTTTTATGTGACAAATAGGCGCCTAGAGGATATCTCTCCGCTTTTATATATATATATATTTATTATAGTTAAGAAAAAATCATAATATGATTTGGGATTTTGCAAATTTACAACTACATCCCCTTCTAGCGCCTCCGTGAATGACTGCACGTGGAATTACAGAAATTGTGTGCGAGTGCATGACAAAAGATGCAAATAAGATGATTTAAATTTCATATTTAATTTTAAATTTATTATTCCATCCCATTCAGTGAATCTAGTCAACCACCACATATCCAGTGAAGTTGCATATTCCCGAAACAAACAATTACAGAGACTTTGCCATAGTTAAAAATGTCAAATCTTATATGCAATAAAAGCAAGAAAAGAAAAACTAATAATAGACTTACTGAGTCGATTAAAAAAGCAAAATTATATACCTAGCTAATGGCATTCATTGAAAGATAGTCATTCTTACAATTATCAAGAGTGTCAAAGAGAATTGCAGTGAAGAGAGAGGTAATGGAAATATTTTCTGAGCTTCTAGAGGATCTTTATTGGGTGGTGAAGTTCAACGGTTACAATTACTCTGTCACTCCTTTTCATTTATTATGATTCCTTTGCTATTCTTGGCTGGGAGTTGGCTGAGTGGTCTCAGAATATTAAATGCATTAAATTGCTGAAGGTGTATAAATATTAAATTGCTGAAGGTGTATAAATATATCTGTATAGTCCATGTATTGGTATTGATAACTGATAATAGATTTTCGCTGCTTGAGAGTGGATGTAGGCATTTTGTTCTTTAATTTTTTGTTTCTCTGTTTTTATAATTAACAATCTTGTTATAGAATACTTGCTAATGGTTCCATGCACATCTTTCTTTAATCCGAGAGCTGTTTGCAGAAGTTGGAGGAGTGTGATGAGCAATCCTCTGTTCTATGGAGATAGAAAGAGGGTTGGGAAGGCAGAGAATCTGTTGGTTATAGTTGAGAAATTTGAGGCTCTTTGTTTCAATTTAACTATCTACCACTCTCCCAACAGAAGACTCCCCACTATCCCCACCGAATTTGGATTACCATACTATTTCCTTTGGTCATAGATTGATATTGATGGGTGAACTCCATTAATGGATTGATTTACATTGTCGGTGAAGCAGAAGTTCATAATGTAAGAAGACTAGTAGAGCCTTCTTCCTCCCATGCCTGCAAATGTGGCTTCCTCGATCGCCATGTTATCAAGCCCCAAACCCATCAGTATCAATCTATGACCGAAGGGAACAAAGTGAGAGTGGCCATATCGATGGTAGTATGCTAATCCAAATCCGGTGGGGATAGGAGGGTCTCTTCTTGTCTATAAGAAAGGGCTTCTATTATTGGTCAGTAGCTATTGCAAACAAGAGCAAAGTCTATGAAATATCTGGAAGAAAACAATTTAGAGACGAGAGCTGCATTTCGGTAGGAGTACTTGTTTCTTTCATAATCAGCCTTTTGGATTTCAGTCCATTTAAACTAGAGCTTTGTTTTATATAAGTTTGTAGCTAGGGTTTCTAAAATTTGAATCTTTTTTCACAGGATTACAACTGTTCCGTAGAATTTATAAGAGCTCCCTTTTTAGTTCAAGAATGGGAGGTGGATGAGGGAAATGGGAGAAAGAAGGACACGCTTAGGCTGGATTTGATGGATAGCTCTGCGCCAAAGTATGCGAAATCAGATATTATTGTATTCAATATAGGCCACTGGTGGACTCATTAAAAAACTTCCAAAGGGTAAGTGTCTAATGTGTCTAACTAGATCTGTGGAAATAAGAAATTCTTTGTGAGCACATGATGTTATGGAATTCAAATGGATTTTGTTCAAAGCTAATTTTGGCTGGTAGGTTATGGCATTGCTTTATTGTGGTCGCATGTTGGCAAAATGTGAAGGTGGTTTGTGATAATTTTTGCTGTAAAATTTGTCATGCCAATGTTAGTTTTTTTCTTAATCAGCCTCAGCAGAAGGTTTTCCTCTCAATGATGAATGATCTTATACTCTGTTTAAAAAATATCAACCCAACTAAATGTACGGATATTCACTCTTTAAGGATTAGAATTGTAGTAGGTGTCTCATCATCAAACATAACAGTAATTTTGGTTTGGATAGCACATGATCTTATGGCCTGGTTTAAGGATATTAATATCTCCTCCATGAATTATGTAAGAAACGCTAGACTGTTTGTGTCCTTACGCATAAGGATACATCATTTTATTGGTAGATATATATCCGACAACACCAATTTCACACTAAAAATTATTAAGTTGGGCTCCGGTTGTAGCATATTAACTCCCACAAAATAGGCAAATCAATAGCATTCATTGTCTGCTTCTGCATTGAGAAAATTTCTGTGGTTTGTTTAAATTTTTCCAGCAATTTATCTCCTGTTTTTGAAAAATGAGCGAGTCCCTTTATGGAAGCTGAAATGCATGGGATTGCATCAAAATTATTCAGTATTTTGTTAGTCATTGTCAACTCACATTCTTGAGTAGAACTTTCTTACAAAGTACAATCCAAAGATGTAAGTACTAGAATCTCTGATACAGGAAATGCGAGTCCCTGTGATGTACCTGAACATCACACGAATGGCAGACTATAGAAAGATGCTCATCCTTCGATATATAGGAAACAGTTTCCTTCCCCAGAGGAGAGAATTATCAATATTGTAACTTTTTCTATTGTGTATTCTTAAACTGCACTAGTAAGAGCTTATTACTCTTCCGAATATAAAAGACACTAAATTTTGACTTGGGTTAAAAATTCCTTTCTTGGCAATATCCTTAATATGCTTTCACTGAAGTGTAAAATCTTTGTATGCTTCCACGATCTCGAGTAAATGATTGTGTACAAATCCTTTTTCTTTACTTGTAGGGTATGATTGTTGTATTGTGCAAGCTGTCCTTGCTGTACAGCTAAGTATTTGGATTAGGTATTGGTTTCAAGTGTAATTGTAAGAGCAAATGTATATACAACCCTCGATGTTAGTCTCATATTGATGAGAAGGATGCTCCATTCAATTAAGGCAACCTTTCTTTGCAATAAATTGAGCTGCACACTAAATGGTTTCTTGACAGTATGTCCACACTCCATGATATTGGCCATAACAGTGCCTCTTATTTTAACTGTGTAATAGTTTTAGCATAATCAACAGTTCATCAAATGCAATTGTGTTAATGGTACTGTGTACATGTTAAGGCAGTATACCAATTAATCTTTCACCTAGCCCTACTGCAGCAACAAAAACAACATATTGACATTATCACAAATATCATATTCAAGGGGGCTGATTTCTAGCTCTCACCATGTGCAATTGCAATTGACACTACTTTCCAGGTACAGGAACTTGCTTTCAGATGTCCAAATAATAAATATAAAACCATCCATGCCGACAGAGTTGTAGACAATTGCATAATTGTATCTAACTCAATTGAAAAGACAACTGCACTACAGCTCTTGTTCTTCTCAGCAAACTCACATGCAACCTTTTGTCCAAGTGTTTTCGACACTAAGTACATCTTTTCATAAAATAAAAACATCATAACTATTTAATTATTTGATAAAATTTTGGATTATCAAAAAATTTGATATAGATAGAAAAAAATCATTTTCATAATTGTTAATAATACAAAATTAATGAGATTATAATACTAACTATAATCTCACTCAACCAATCATTTTTGCAGTCCTACAAAGCTCCACATTGGTCCAACATGTTTCATCATAGATTTTGTCTGGTATTCCCCATCATCAGTATTCACTGCTCCAGTAGATGAGGTAAGAAAATCACTCTTTTCAGACTTGGTCTTTGCACATGATCTCATGGCATTCAATACCCCATTCACTGTTGGGCTTGATTACCTCATTCTGCAACAACCAACCCAAATTCTAACATTTTCCATTAAAATAATAAGACTATGAAAGAGAATTATATCAGAAAAAATTAAGAGAGAGTGGGAATTAAAGAAACCTCTGGATCCTGGGACTCAAAACCCATTGTAGTTGTGACATGGAAAACACCTTCACAACCATCAATTGATGTTATTGTCAAAGCTTCCTTCATCATCCAAGTCTTCTTTACAAAGTGTTAATCTCTTATTGTATCCAGGCAACTTCAACAAATGGCTGGTCTTGATTGGATTTCCTAGATATATATAATATAAAAAAAATGATGTATCAGATGTGACAGATTATATTATTATTATAAAGCACAGGAAGATAATAGGAAGAAAAACAGGATTTCTATCAGATGTAGCAGATTGTATTATTATAAAGAACAAAAAGATATTATGGCGAAAAGACTAAATGTAGATCATGTAAGAAACACTATCTTCATTCCTACAAAACTCAAAAACCAAAGAAAAGCTAAGATTATGACTGATAAAGTTATGGTTAATAACAAACATAGTAGATTTTTAATGAAAGAAAAAGGTTTATACAATAGTCAACAAATCAAATTGTGTAGTTCATTAATGTATAGAAAAACAGGGTAATATCTTTTTATCACTTTTTTTTCCGAAGGATATATGGAGTTTTTATCATAATAAGTACAAATGTTTTTTAGTCTCCAAATATGTAGAGACAACAGGTAAAAGAAGAGGCAGGGAGAAGAGTAATGGTTTGGTGACCGTTGGATTTCACACACTTAACAATCTCTCATATGAAGTTCAACCATTGTTGCAAGTAATTACACACAAAGATATCCCCCACTTTTCTAGACTTATTGTCACATTTTTAGAAGGCCATGAGAAGCTTTTCAAAACTCCAACTTCTGTTTTTAGACAACCTTCATAAGCGCATTAGCAAGATTCAAACTAAAATTTGATATGAAATGTTTCAGTTTACTTAGACCCATTGATCTCAATTAGAAATAACTAAAATTTGATATGAAATGTTTCACTTTGCTTACTTTCCAAGATTGTCTTTTCTAAATGGTTTCCACGTCCACCATGTTTGGGTTCTAGACCATGCCAAGCCCAACTAAAGATCTTGGCTTGCACAAAAGACCATTTCCATTCCAATTTAGCATTAGGGCAATTGTTTCAACATTATCCATTTATGTTTCTTGAATTTAAGTTGGTGGACTAGTTGCATCATGTTGATTTGTCTTAGACTATTGTGTGTAACATCAATTAGTCTATTATAAAGAAAGTCATGAAATGAACATTGATGAAAACTAAGATAATAACCAACTAGAAGATATTAAGTAAAAATTGTTTTATATAATAATAAATCAAATTAAATTTTATAAAATGAAAATATAAAAAATAAAGATATGTAATTCTTAAAATATAAAACTTAAAACTCATTATTTTTGTTTTATTAAAATAATTCTTTTTTAAATAAAAATTTATAAAAATCAATTCCAACTAAAAAATCTATAATATATTTTAAAAAATTAATTGTCACAATAATCATAAAATAATTTAATATTAAATTAAAAAAGGAAAGATATCATCAATTCATCAGCCGCACACCAAATTTCTTGGAACTTTTGGTTGATATTATGGCTTATAAATTATAATAGTAATTCCAAGGGCCACATAAAATAGGAGATGCAGGTAGTGATTGACAATGTAGGAATTCAGGGAGGGAACATAAGAAATCAATCTAGCATTTCAGTTTATAAAGAGATGTTTTCAAGTTATCCTCATCTTTTTATAAAACATTTGAAATTTGCTAAATGATTAATCATATGTAAACCAATTTTCTTGGACATTTTTATTGAGATATTTTAATATTTTTTTCTTATTAATATTACTTAAACTATACACACAGACCAACATTTAAGTGAATCCCTTAAACTCATCTTAACACACCATTTATCTCTCTTTATGAGGTTCTATTATAAATTAAACTTACTAACTTTAAACTCTCCTAAAAAGATAACTTACTTTCCTATAAGGTTTTATTATAAAGTTAAACTTATTTTAACAGAGGATTGAAACTACTCATTATTAGAGGATGCTGCTTGGTTCCCCAATTCAAATGTTTGGCAAAAGTTCTTTCTCCAGACAACTTTGAATGGCCGGTGTACTTGAATTTGAAGTCCATGTCAACAAGCTTGTTTTTTATGAATATGCTACCGGTGGCAAAGACTCATCTGCATCTTTAAACCTGTAAACATCAATCATATTTTATCAGATTTTGCTCCAATTTATATGCTATACTGTTTTATAAGAGTAATGATAACGAGCCTTAGCAAGTTAGTATATTCACTTACCTAGTTGGAATATTGTACTCTTGATATTTCTTTAATTGGAATGGGTTATGAACATAAATGTTTATAGCCTCCAAAATTAATAGACTATAAAAAATTTCAGATATTTACCTTCATTAGTTCAGATGCTCCATCTTTTTAAAGATTTTTTTAGTGCAAGTTAACCAAGCAATGTCCATTGATATTCTGATGGCAAAAATGGGGCAGAAGTTTCTTAGATAGCTGTACTATATACTTGTTAACAGTGCTAAATGCACCCACCTAGGAGGCATAGTTTGCATTATAAACCCAACAACCAATGTTGGTGTGTTGAGAAATCAACATTTTCCTCTGTTACTCACATCAACCTTTTTCAAGTTTATGCACACAATGTACATCTTTTCATAAAAGAAAAACATATATATTTATAATTATAAAATTTATGATTGCAAAATTTTTTATAATCCACAAACTTCATTTTTTTTGAATAATGTAAAATTAATGAGTTTAATATCATAAATCACCAGCCAATAATTTTGTCCTACAATAGCTCTAATTGCTAACATGTTTCATCAAACATATTTTTCTGCTGTTAACAGTCATCAGAAAATTCGCTACTAACAGGAGATGAGGTAAAAACAACTCTTTTCACAGACTTCCTTTGCAATAATCTCATACATTGAATCCCATTCACTGTTGGCTTGATTACTCATTCGTCTAACCAGCCCAAATTCAAAAAATTTCCATCCAATTATACAGAATATAGAGAATTGATGTGATAATAAGTGAGTGGTAAATAAAGTTCCTTTGACCTATCAAAATCCATAGTTGTAAGAAAATCCATCATTAACATGGAAAACACACAATCATAATGCATGTCAAACTTTTCATGTCCACTCCAAAGTGGTAAGGTTAAATCCACAATCTTTTTTTCTTATAACAATATAAAAAAATAGATCAAATTACATTATTATTATTATAAAGCATAGGATCGATTTTACAAAAAAAACTAGACGTGTCATCAATGTAACAAATTGGTACAAGAAAAATATTATGGAGAAGGACTTGAACCCAGTGAAAAACATCATAATTCATTCTTAGAGAAGTGAAAATCAAAGAAAAAGTAAGATTAGATTAATAAAGTATGGTTAATAACAAAGTAGAGTTCTGGGTACAAATGCAACAAACTTGTCAGTTCTAAAAGGTAGCATTCAGGGCAAATCAATGAAGGAACACATGTCAAGAAAATGCATTTTGATAGTTAACACCATCAACTTATTGAAAATTGTCAAATTAAGTGAAGATATATAAGGAAGAATCAAGGTACTTCAACAACAGATTTTAACACTAGCAATAGAGGACAACGAAGACATTAGAGAGGATAACCTAATCAAATTCAAAGATATTAAGGTTAAGATAAAAAATGTTAGGTTGGTATCGACAAAGAAAGACATCAAAATAAATGAAGGACAAAGAAAAATCAACAAAAATACATGAGACAAATCAACATTGAAAAGGTAACTCTTCTATCAAAGGAGAAACACAACAAATTTTGGGATATTCATGGACATCTTTTTATCCTTGTCATGAGAATACTTCAAAAATATCAAAATAATTTTGATAAGGTTTATTTTGGTGATAATGAGCTTCTGATATTGTTGGTCAAAGAACCATATTGAAAAAAAATGAAAATATTGGTATACTAAGAGTCAAAAACTAATAAAAGAAATAATTTTATTGGCCAAAATGAAATCAAGAATGAGCTATTGGTATGTGGCAACTGCATAAATATTGTACACTCTTTACGTATCCTCCCAGGTTTGAGGGCTGTCAAGGTCAAATCAAATAAACCCCAATTAGAAGCTGGGGGTTATTGCATATAGGGTAGCATTGGATAATAAACTAATTTGGCCCCTGAACATTTCTTATTGAATCTATGAAAAACCCCAAATCAGGACAACTTTACACACAATTTTTCAAAATTTTTAAAAAAATTTTACCAAAATTTAAAATTAACCTATATTACATTTAAGTTACAATGATTAAATATTATTTATATGTATTTCTTTAAAAGAAATAAACAAATTTGAATGCAAATTAATATATTAAATAAATCTAAAAATATATGATCCTATACTTTTGGGCACAACTTTTGAGGATTAGAAGTATATACTAATAATTGGTTGTAACCAACAAATAATATTTATAACGAAAAGATAAAAGGGATGGAAATAAAATCCAGGATTTTATTTCATTCTTAAAAAATTAAATTTTTTAATCTACAGTAAACAACGATGTCTAAATTATCTTCACAAATCTTGTATGTAGTAGAAAGATTCTATTGCCTTGTTAATAAGACTCTTAGATAATTAATTACCTTAAATCTACACTTGAATTGCTACACTTATAATATTCTATATCACAAAGAGCTTTGTTACTCAACATATTAACAAACTTACTATCTATAACAAATCTACATTTTATTTTGTCGGAAAAGGATGGAGAATTTTGATTCAAACTTAATAAAACAAAGTTCTTCATTTAGATAAATCTGATATTTAAATGATTTTAATTCTCAAAATTACTTCTCTTAAATAATTATAACATAGGTATATAATTAAATCCTTCCTAGGTGAATTTGTTGAATAAACTTTTAACTATACTCCTTGCCAAGGAAAACAATCTCACCCATTGCATTAATGTATTTAAACAATAGAGATTTTTGCATAGGAAACATGTGGGAGCAAAGAATAAATGTTTGGTAGAATGCCTCAAAGAAATGTGATCTCAACAAATGCATGATTGCACACAAGGAAAGGCTTTAAAAACTGAAATTAGCAGGTGTAAGGCAAATCATTATTTAAACCAAAATATGTTTAAAGACTAACAATGGAATAACAGATTAGCACTGTAATGAAGGTTCTTGTAAATTTACATATTTACATTAAAATATTATTATTTATAATTAATAAAATTAAATACTGATAGTTCAAATAATATTCTTTTAATTTTACAAACATCATTTAAATTTTTTAAATTAATCTAATATTTAATTAAATCTTTGGTAATTTCATAAATCACCTTACTAATTAATTTTGATGCTTTACTAAATTAATAACCATAACTAAATAATGATAACCCATCAAAATCAAACAATTAACATATTAAGATTAACGCGTAAAACGAATGACATAAGACAAAACGATATCAAACAAGATGGGATACTGGTGAATGACATCGACAAGCAATGATAGGATGACAAATGTAGACAGGGATGCTTTCTTGTCAAATATATTTTCAACTTCATACCCATTGGGATTTATGAGGTTCGCCCTATCTTGACAGTGCAGGTGGAATCAAGGCTTGGGTACTTGCAATCGTATATAAAACCAAGTGTCGAAACAACATATAAATCCAATGCCATACACATCATGAGAGAGAGTTGCAATGTTGCAGGGCACTCATCACAATGTTCCACTCACCCAAACCTCAATCAAGTAAGTACAAAAATACATAAGCATAACATCAAACACATATGTCCACAAGTAATAGTGTCATATGGAACCAACCAAACAACATGATGAAATAGTCACCAATATAGTCGTGAGTATGCATCAAATCAATCACACACAAAAAGTACCACGGGAGGCTCTACAATCAAAAGCAGCAGAACCAAGTTTTCACCAATCAAGAGCTAAGAAAATAGAATTAGATTAATAGTAGAGATTAATGAATTTAAAGAGGTAATTGCAATTTGTAGAGTAAAATCCATCAATTTGAAGAAGGCAAGAGAATTTGTCAATCAAAGGAAAATTGTAGCAAGGGAAGAAAATAAATGAGATCATAGGAGTTTGTACATATTGAAAAGAATTTACATCATTGTGAAGAAGTGAAAGAAAATCATGGATTTTTATAAGAGTTCCACACACCCATTGATCAAGAAGCTACCAAATATTGAAAGGATGGAAACCAAATTAGTACGAGGGAGTAAATCCATAAGTTGAAATCACAATATATTATTTGTTGAAAATCATTACTGGACATCACACATTCATCCTACCAATAATAGAGGATCAGAGAAGACATTAGATGAAAGATTGAAACTTCTAATCAAATTATTTTAAAAGATATTATAGATCTTTGAAGATAATTCAAAAGTTAGATCATGGCATAAATCTTCTAAGTCACAAGAGAAAAATTACAATGAAGGAAAAGAAAAATCACTTCCTATGATCATATAAAATTCAAATTTTCCTAAATTTTTCACAGCATTTGACAAAGTCTATAGTATTTTTATGAAGAGAAGTCAATAGTAGATAATTTCAAATCATGGAAGGGTGAAGGTAAAAAGCCACCAAAATCATTAGGTATTACTTATAAGCTGGTAAAATAAGAGAAATATTTCAGAAGAAAAGCTTGAAAAAATTAGAAAGAAATATGAAGAAGTAGAAGAGGAAAATGTTGGTATGTGGTGACTTATCATGCAAATAATGTACACTCTTTACGTATCCTCACTAGGGTTCGGGGCTGGGTCGGGCCCTGAGTGGGGGTTCAGGGGTAGCAGCCCCTGACAATGTGTAATGCTCATCGCACAAACCCCAAAGAACAACTTTACACAATTTTAAAAATAAAAATAAAAATTATAAACATATTAAGTTATGTTACATATAATTTCATTACACGAATGCAAATTTAATTACCTAAGTCCTTTGGGGCACATGAGGATACATTACTTAATTCTAACCCATAACGAAAAGATAAAAAAAATTCTAAATTATTTTAACAAAATCCATATATCCACCATGAACATTACATTAAATCATCCACACAAGATAAACCATAATAAACGAGATCAACTCCATTAAATAACCATACACATGTATACATAAATACACTCTACACAGTATACAGTGAAATTTCCTTTTCTTGTTTTCAATTCCCGTATGTTAAGTTTTTGCCAAAATTCCTAAATGCCCGATTTCACCCAAATTCACCTTAAAAAATGAGGAAGAGTTCTTTCATTTTTTTATAACAAAGTAATAGGTGGTAATTTTCACAAATTTCAATTTACACCGAGTAATCATCTTTTACCCTACTTAATCACCCAAGAGGAATTTAGAGAATTTAGAAATCAACCTTCCACTAAGGTTTAATTTCATCTTCAGGTAGAAATTTCATCCTTAAGTTAAAATTTTACCCACTAATTGAATACATTAATGTATTATATTAAATTAAATAAAACTTAAACCTACCCCATTTAACATTTTATTCTTTCCTTATTAACAATTTTTTTTTTTTTGAATAATCCTTAATAACAATTGAATAATTAATATTATTTAATTAAATAAGCAATATTATTTAATTAATTAAATAGTATTATTTAATTAAATAAACAATATTATTTAATAGCTAATTGGAAATTTACATAGTTGAAATTAAAATATTATTATTTTACAAACATCATTTAATTTTTTTAAATTAATCTAATATTTAATTAAATCTTTGATAATTTCACAAATCACCTTACTAATTAAGTTTGATGCTTTACTAAATCTTCTAAGTCACAAGAGAAAAATTACAATGAAGGAAAAGAAAAATCACTTCCTATGATCATATATTTTGAATAGATTGTATCTTTAGAATAAACTATATCTATATTTGATCAAAGAAGAAAGTTGATCACAAATTGTCCTAAATTTTTCACAGCATTTGACAAAGTCTATAGTATTTTTAAAGCTTGTATGAAGAGATACATAGTCAATGGTAGATAATAAAAAAATTCAAAGAAATATGAAGAAGTAGAAGAGGAAAATGTTGGTATGTGGCGACTGATTATGCAAATACTATACACTCTTAACGTATCCTCACTAGGGTTCGGGGTTGCATCGGGCCCCGAGTGGGGGTTCAAGGGTAGCAGCCCCTAACAATGTGTAACGCCCATCATGCAAATCCCAAAGGACAACTATTACACAATTTTTTTAATTTTTTTTTAAATTATAAATATATTAAGTTTTGTTACATATAATTTCATTACACGGATTCAAATTTAATTACCTAAGTCCTCTGGGGCACATGAGGATACATTACTTAATTCTAACCCATAATGAAAAGATAAAAGAAATTCCAAATTATTTTAACAAAATCCATATATCCACAATGAACATTACATTAAATCATCCACACAAGATAAACCATAATAAATGAGATCAACTCCATTAAATAACCATACACATGTATACATAAATACACAACATGTTATAGAACAATAACCAATATCATATGTCATAAATGGTTACAAAGATACATTTTTACATTACATCAGTTTCTAGCACAATACATGGATCAAATACATAAGTTTACATCATAACTTCCCAATACATGTGGGAGTGATACATCAATACAAAGGTATATTTGAAATACATCATAAACAACTGGCTACAAGAGAACTTTGGATCAAGCTCCATCTGGATGAAACTGTACTGAACAATGTTGATGGGGAACCCAATGAGATGTAAAGCATGTTCAACCCAACCACGTGAGTTTTAGAAAAACCCACCCCCTGTGCTAGGAGATGACAAGGAAGTAACCTCAACCAAGGATGCCCAACAGAACAATTACAAGACATAATTCCAACAACAGTAACATAAGAATACATAGATTATCACATCAATAAATGTATCTAAACATTACAACATGTTAAACCATTAACACAATATCAATACCACAAGGCATAACAAACCATAGACCACTTCCAAGACATATCAACAATAAACGACTTCCATAACATAGCAACAACAGATCATATATCATAACATCAAAAGATCACTTTTAGAACATAGCAACAATAAATCATATAACATAACATCAATAAATCACTTCCAGAACATAGCAACAATAAATCATATAACATAACATCAATAAATTGTTTCTAGAACATAGAAACAATAAATCATATAACATAACATCAATAAATCATTTACAGAGGCTTGCAAAGATAACAAATCATAAGGGGTACTAGGGGAGAGTGTCATCGCATAGTCCTACATGGGCTATCTTGGCCCTTCATCAAGGCGTTGAGTTCTCTTGACTGCCTAAGGTGTCGACACCCATCTATGGTTATCCTCGTTCTTCCTCCTACTTGAGGCATCAACCCCATAGGGTGACTCATGTAGAGCCATAAACCTCTCATGAGGACAAGGTAACGACCTTGCCAACCATGACCTTCTCAGCCCACCCTTAGTCTGTGACAACCCTAATAGGTGGACGAGGCATATATACTTATCTTGTTAATGTTATTACTACCCAACCCCCTAAATTCTTTAATTAGGTTCACTTTCTACTCTAACTCTTATGTGGGTTATCCTAGCTCTTCCTCCTACCTGAGGCACTGACCCTCATGAAGAACCACTCTCCCTAGAGACCCAAAACATAAACCAAGATCCAAGGGTTGTATCAATATAGAAAACCATCAAATCTAAAAACTGAAGTACATGTGATGCATTACCCATCCCGCCAAAAGCACATAACTAAATTCTCAATAAAACCAGTACAACCCTTCCATAAGAATCCAAACTAGTATGATGCGAATAAAACTTGCCATAATCAAAATCAATAGATAAAACACCATTTAGAGATTGAGTCATGCCTTTGGAAATATAAGATCACAATAACTCTATGTAATTGTGAGCATGCTTTTAAAATATGCAAACACTAAACTTTAAACATGGGTTAGTACCTACAAATTCCTCAAGAATACTCCTATGAAATACCTTGTAAATGCTTCAAAATGCAACAAATGAGAATAAACAACTAAAAATCATTATGAAAACAATAACAAGTTACCTATTCAATAGTGGATTGGTGTCAAATGTGTCAATGACCCTTTCCCAATCCTTGATCAATAGCTAAAATGATGAGATGAGATGCAATGGAGATCAAAAGCAAAATCAATTCTCAAACCAAGCGAGTGACTTTGCATAAATTGTAGATGGATTTGATGAAGAATGAGGTTCTTATTTATAGATTTTATTGATGAGAGATTGGCCAAATGGGTGAATTTGGGACTAAATGTAAGCCAATGAAAGGAGGCCACTTGTCAAGTTGGCATTGGTGGATGCATGTGCAAGATTTGGGAAATGTGCCCATGAGAGGGAGTTTCAAATTTGAATTTGTGTAATAAGTTTCGAGCGGGGGACAAGAAAATGAGAAATAAGTGCAATGTTGGAGGGACAAATCAACTTGTCATATTTTTCAAACTTGAGGGAATATTCCCCATAAATGCCATGTTGAGTGAAAATGATAATTTTAATAAATCAATAAATTGTTTTATTTGTGCAAGTGGCAAAATCTAGAGAATGCAAGTGGTTAGGATTAGAATTTAATCATTGTTAGATTAGATTAATGATGATTAGGTGATTTTGACTTTTATGACTTAAATATTTGATTTATTTAAATTAGAAAAGGATGAAATGTGCATTATGATGAATGTTTGATTTATTTGATTAAAAGGTTGATGATAGTGTTTATCTAATTTTAAGTTAATGACCTTAGGAGATGGAAATTAATGAGATTACCTGATAAATAAATGAAGGTGAACTTGATTAATTGATGAATGCACCTAATGTGGAACCTTGATGAATGAACTTGATTGAATGCATAATGTTAATTTTGCATGTCTACAGTAATAACCCTCCTGTTTGCTAGTTGGACTCATTATCTTCTATGCTTTGGTTGATACTTTGATACTATGATGGTAATATTATTGTTTGGTTTAATGGTTTGGTTAGTAGACTTTGGTGTTTATGCTTATACATTTGAGGACATGGATATTTCTTATGATATTGTGGTTTGGTGATGATAGTTGATTTTTGAAATATATTATGATGTAGTGATTTAGTAAATTATGTTATGATATGATCTGTTAGTTTAGAAATGCTATTGCATCATTTATATTATAATTGTTAGAATAGATGTGATGAAAGGACAATGTAGCACCACTCATTCATGAGTTCCCTGCTATGCTGAAATTCCTTCTCACAATGTAATGATTTGATTATATATATATATATGTACATGTATACAACTTTGTTTGGATGCAGAGATTGCAGGTATAAAGTATCGATTCCACCTGCTTTGGTAGGACGGGGCAACCACCAATGACCCAATGGTATGATGTTGAAACAAAGATGACAAGGAAGTCACCCCATCCCATGTTGTCAAACCGTCATGATTGAATGGTATTGTGCTACCTTATTGTGCCATTTCTGTATTTTATTACTGTGTTTTGTGTAGTGTCTTGTTCGTATGTTATTTATGTTGGTATTTTATAAGTTGTGATTTATCTAATGAAATGATGGTAATAATTATTTATTATAATGTTAGATTAATTTGTATTTAAATATTTAAAATTCTTAGTTTAAAAGTCATGTGTTTTAGTTAAATGTTAATTAAATATTAAATTTGTGTTTTGTTAATTTAATTAAAATTATCTTGTTGAAGATAATTATAAAATAAATAAATTAAATGAATTAAATTATGTGCATTGCAAGTAAAGCTTGCAAAAGTAGATTTAAAACAAAAAGTACTGATAAAAGGAAAAATAAATAATTAAAATAACAAAAAAGATAAAAGGACGAATGAGAATTAAGTGTTGATTGAAAAGCTTGATTTAAAAATAAATAATTTCTTTTATATTGAATTTTTAGAGCTTTTGGAAAAGGAGGGCAATATCTTTTATTTAATTGAAAATTAGAGAGAGTTTTCATTCACAGGAAGATGGGGATAGAAGTTGGACAAATAATTGTTCTGTATTGTCGAATCTTCTGAAGTTTTTTGAAAGTTATTTTTCATTCTTTTCCTTGCGTTATTCTGGAGAGAGTTTTTGAATAAAATATTAGATTTGAATTTCAGCACGGTATTCTGGAGAGGATATTTTGAGGAAGGAACGAAAGCTCTTCAAAAAGGCTGTTGGAATCAAGCAAGCTTCATCAATAATTAGTAGCACAAGACTCCAGGTTCCATCCTCTCCTTTTGATTTCTTCGAATTTGTAAAAGAAATAAAAAGTGGTCTGAATAAACCTATGCTTGCAAAATAAAAATTATTATTTAAATTCTTGAAGTATGTTCTTGTTTTTCCTTAAAATTTTGCTTAGGGAAAATAAATCCCCCTCTGGATTTAAAATTATATTGAAAAAAATAAAAATAAATAAATATATATATATATATATATATTCCTTTATTTTGTGAATATATTGTTACATAGTCATGTACTGGGAATATATATATATATATTCATTTAAATATTTTATAAAATGTGAATCATACCGTACCGGCCATCTGGAATTTATTTTATTTTGGGCCGAATTCATGTTAAAATTCGAAAAGCTATGCAAAGGATAAATGAAAATAATTTTTTTATTCGATATGTATTATTTTGGAGGAGGAGGGAGGGACGACCATGCCGTACCCTTCCCCATACCCAAGGGGATTCAGCGAACTGCACAATAGTCCACACGGGTTGCTGTGCGCAGTAGTCTGTATGGACTGCTGCGTACAGCAGGCCGTGGGGACTGTTGCTGCAGAGTCCCAATACTGATTTCCATTTGCTTTAAGTAATTCTTTTGGGCATCAAATTTTTTTAATATATATATATATATAGATTTATTTATCAATATAAATCATTATATTATTATTTTTTTAGAATTTTATTGTATTTATATATATTGTGTATATATGATGTGCTTCATATGTTGTTTAAATTATGAAATTCAGTTTCATGTATTTATTAAAAGAAAGCAATTTATTAGCCATGTTAAACCTTGATAGAACTTTGTATCAAGTTATAATATTAAAAAAAGGAGATTGTAAATGCAATTAAATTGGGAATTTTTTTTAAAAATTGTGATAGGATTCAAATGGTGTCTTAAGTCATCAGATCGTGATGTTTGTTTAATTTACATTCTATTATTGTTTTTGGTTTTATAGAGATGTGGGAACCCTATTGTAAATTGTGAAACCTTACTCTTTCCAGAGGCGTGCTTTACCCTTGGGTGTTTATCCTCATATTTTTTACTTCTAATGTTGCATGATTTCAGTATTACTTTTATTTTGGAAGGGTTGTATGAGGTTGTTGTGAGATTTAATTATGGGTTATCGCGAGATGGGTTTTCCTTGCATGTCCTTGCATGAGTTATAATTTTTTTTCATCATGGTACAACCCTTTCCTTGTTTTGGTTATGTTCAGGGTCTTAGGGAGAGTGGCTCTTCGTGGGGGTCGGCGCCTCGAAAGGAGGAAGGGCTCAGGATAACCCACGTAAGAGTAGTTTAACAAGTGAAAACCTAATAATAGAACCTAGGGGGATGTGTAGTAAAACACATAAGATAATAAATATTGGATACCTCATCTATGCATTAGGGCTATCATAGACTAATGATAGACTGAGAAGGTCATGATCAACAACATCGTAACCTCATCCCTATGAGAGGTTATTGGCTCTGCATGAGCTACCCTATGGTGTCAGCGCCTTAGGTAGGAGGAAGGGCCAGGATATCCATAGATGGGGGCCAACGCCTCAAGTGTTGACTGAAAAGCTTGATTTAAAAATAAATAATTTCTTTTATATTGAATTTTTAGAGCTTTTGGAAAAGGAGGGCAATATCTTTTATTTAATTGAAAATTAGAGAGAGCTTTCATTCACAGGAAGATGGGGATAGAAGTTGGAAAAATAATTGTTCTATATTGTTGAATCTTCTGAAGTTTTTTGAAAGTTATTTTTCATTCTTTTGCTTGCATTATTCTAGAGAGAGTTTCTGAATAAAATATTAGATTTGAATTTAAGCACGGTATTCTGGAGAGGAGATTTTGAGGAAGGAATGAAAGCTCTTCGAAAAGGCTGTTGGAATCAAGCAAGCTTCATCAATAATTAGTAGCATAGGACTCCAGGTTCCATCCTCTCCTTTTGATTTCTTCGAATTTGTAAAAGAAATAAAATGTGGTCTGAATAAACCTATGCTTGCAAAATAAAAATCTATTATTTAAATTCTTGAAGTATGTTCTTGTTTTTCCTTCAAATTTTGTTTAGGGAAAATAAATCCTCCTCTGGATTTAAAATTATATTGAAAAATATATATATATTCCTTTATTTTGTGAATATATTGCTACATAGTCATGTACTGGGAATATATATATATATATATTCATTTAAATATTTTATAAAATGTAAATCATATCGTACCGGCCATTTGGAATTTATTTTATTTTGGGCCGAATTCATGTTAAATTTTTAAAAGCTATGCAAAGGATAAATGAAAATAATTTTTTTATTCGATATGTATTATTTTGGAGCAGGAGGGAGGGACGATAGTGTCGTACCCTTCCCCATACCCAAGGGGATACGATGAACTGCACAATAGTCCACACGGACTGCTGTGTGCAGTAGTCTGTATGGACTGCTGCGTACAGCAGGTCATGGGGACTGTTGCTACAGAGTCCCAATACTGACTTCCACTTGCTTTAAGTAATTCTTTTGGGCATCAAAATTTTTTAATATATAAATATATATATAGATTTATTTATCAATATAAATCATTATATTATTATTTTTCTAGAATTTTATTGTATTTATATATATTGTGTATATATGATGTGCTTCATATGTTGTTTAAATTATGAAATTCAGTTTCATGTATTTATTAAAAGAAAGCAATTTATTAGTCATGTTAAACCTTTGAATAGAACTTTGTATCAAGTTATAATATTAAAAAAAGGAGATTGTAAATGCAATTAAATTGGGCATTTTTTTTTTAAATTGTGATAGGATTGAAATGGTGTCTTAAGTCATCAGATCGCGATGTTTGTTTAATTTACATTCTATTATTGTTTTTGGTTTTATAGAGATGTGGGAACCCTGTTGTAAATTGTGAAACCTTACTCTTTCCAGAGGCGTGCTTTACCCTTGGGTGTTTATCCTCATATTTTTTACTTTTAATGTTGCATGATTTCAGTATTACTTTTATTTTGGAAGGGTTGTATGAGGTTGTTGTGAGATTTAATTATGGGTTATCGCGAGATGGGTTTTCCTTGCATGTCCTTGCATGAGTTATAATTTTTTTTCATCATGGTACAACCCTTTCCTTATTTTGGTTATGTTCAAGGTCTTAGGGAGAGTGGCTCTTCGTGGGGGTCAGCGCCTTGAAAGGAGGAAGGGATCAGGATAACCCACGTAAGAGTAGTTTAACAAGTGAAAACCTAATAATAGAACTTAGGGGGATGTGTAGTAAAACACACAAGATAATAAATATTGGATACCTCATCTATGCATTAGGGCTATCATAGACTAATGATAGACTGAGAAGGTCATGGTCAACAAAGTCGTAACCTCATCCCTATGAGAGGTTATCGGCTCTGAATGAGCTACCCTATGGTGTCGGTGCCTTAGGTAGGAGGAAGTGCCAGGATATCCATAGATGGGGGCCAACGCCTCAAGTGTTGACTGAAAAGCTTGATTTAAAAATAAATAATTTCTTTTATATTAAATTTTTAGAGATTTTGGAAAAGGAGGGTAATATCTTTTATTTAATTGAAAATTAGAGAGAGTTTTCATTCACAAGAAGATGGGGATAGAAGTTGGAAAAATAATTGTTCTGTATTGTTGAATCTTCTGAAGTTTTTTTGAAAGTTATTTTTCATTCTTTTGCTTGCGTTATTCTGGAGAGAGTTTCTGAATAAAATATTAGATTTGAATTTAAGCACAGTATTTTGGAGAGGAGATTTTGAGGAAGGAAAAAAATCTCTTCGAAAAGGCTGTTGGAATCAAGCAAGGTTCATCAATAATTAGTAGCACAGGACTCCAAGTTCCATCCTCTCCTTTTGATTTCTTTGAATTTGTAAAAGAAATAAAATGTGGTCTGAATAAACCTATGCTTGCAAAATAAAAATCTATTATTTAAATTCGTAAAGTATGTACTTTTTTTTCCTTAAAATTTTGTTTAGGGAAAATAATTCCCCCTCTAGATTTAAAATTATATTGAAAAATATATATCTATATATATTCCTTTATTTTGTGATTATATTGCTACATAGTCATGTACTGGGAATATATATATATATATATATATATATATATATATATATATATATATATATATATATATATATATATATATATATATATATTCATTTAAATATTTTATAAAATGTGAATCATACCGTACCGGCCATTTTGAATTTATTTCATTTTGGGCCAAATTCATGTTAAATTTCGAAAAGCTATGCAAAGGATAAATGAAAAATAATTTTTTTATTCGATATGTATTATTTTGGAGCAGGAGGGAGGGACAACAGTGTCATACCCTTCCCCATACCCAAGGGGATTCGGCGAACTAGACAATAGTCCACACGGACTACTGTGCGCAGTAGTCCATATGGACTGCTGCATATAGCAGGCCATGGGGACTGTTGCTACAAAGTCCCAATACTGACTTCCACTTGCTTTAAGTAATTCTTTTGGGCATCCAAATTTTTTAATATATATATATAGATTTATTTATCAATATAAATCATTATATGATTATTTTTTTAGAATTTTATTGTATTTATATATATTGTGTATATATGATGTGCTTTGTATGTTGTTTAAATTATGAAATTCAGTTTCACGTATTTATTAAAAGAAAGCAATTTATTAGCCATGTTAAACCTTGATAGAACTTTGTATCAAGTTATAATATTAAAAAAAGGAGTTTGTAAATGCAATTAAATGGGGCATTTTTTTTTTAAATTGTGATAGGATTGAAATGGTGTCTTAAGTCATGAGATCGCGATGTTTGTTTAATTTACATTCTATTATTGTTTTTGGTTTTATAGAGATGTGGGAACCCTGTTGTAAATTGTGAAACCTTACTCTTTCCAGAGGCATGCTTTACCCTTGGGTGTTTATCCTCATATTTTTTACTTCTAATGTTGCATGATTTCAGTATTACTTTTATTTTGGAAGGGTTGTATGAGGTTGTTGTGAGATTTAATTATGGGTTATCACGAGATGGGTTTTCCTTGCATGTCCTTGCATGAGTTATAAATTTTTTTCATCATGGTACAACTCTTTCCTTGTTTTGGTTATGTTAAGGGTCTTAGGGAGAGTGGCTCTTTGTGGGGGTCGGTGCCTCGAAAGGAGGAAGGGCTCAGGATAACCCACATAAGAGTAGTTTAACAAGTGAAAACCTAATAATAGAACTTAGGGGGATGTGTAGTAAAACACACAAGATAATAAATATTGGATACCTCATCTATGCATTAGGGCTATCATAGACTAATGATAGACTGAGAAGGTCATGGTCAACAAAGTCGTAACCTCATCCCTATGAGAGGTTATCGGCTCTGCATGAGCTACCCTATGATGTCAGCACCTTAGATAGGAGGAAGGGCCAGGATATCCATAGATGGGGGCCAACGCCTCAAGTGTTGACTGAAAAGCTTGATTTAAAAATAAATAATTTCTTTTATATTGAATTTTTAGAGCTTTTGGAAAAGGAGGGCAATATCTTTTATTTAATTGAAAATTAGAGAGAGTTTTCATTCACAGGAAGATGGGGATAGAAGTTGGAAAAATAATTGTTCTGTCTTGTTGAATCTTCTGAAGTTTTTTTAAAGTTATTTTCATTCTTTTGCTTGCGTTATTCTGGAGAGAGTATTTGAATAAAATATTAGATTTGAATTTAAGCACGATATTTTGGAGAGGATATTTTGAGGAAGGAAAGAAAGCTCTTCGAAAAGGCTGTTGGAATCAAGCAAGCTTCATCAATAATTAGTAGTACAAGACTCCAGGTTCCATCCTCTCCTTTTGATTTCTTCGAATTTGTAAAAGAAATAAAATGTGGTCTGAATAAACCTATGCTTGCAAAATAAAAATCTATTATTTAAATTCTTGAAGTATGTTCTTGTTTTTCCTTAAAATTTTGTTTAGGGAAAATAAATCCCCCTCTGGATTTAAAATTATATTGAAATATATATATATATATATATATATATATATATATATATATATATATATATTCCTTTATTTTGTGAATATATTGCTACATAGTCATGTACTGGGAATATATATATATTCATTTAAATATTTTATAAAATGTGAATCGTACCGTACCAGCCATCTGGAATTTATTTTATTTTGGACCGAATTCATGTTAAATTTTGAAAAGCTATGCAAAGGATAAATGAAAATAATTTTTTTATTCGATATGTATTATTTTGGAGGAGGGAGGGACGACAGTGCCGTACCCTTCCCCATACCCAAGGGGATTCAGTGAACTGCACAATAGTCCACACGGATTGTTGTGCGCAATAGTCCGTATGGACTGCTACATACAGTAGGTCGTGGGGACTGTTGGTACAGAGTCCCAATAGTGACTTCCACTTGCTTTGAGTAATTCTTTTGGGCATCAAAAATTTTAAATATATATATATAGATTTATTTATCAATATAAATCATTATATTATTATTTTTTTAGAATTTTATTGTATTTATATATATTGTGTAAATATGATGTGCTTTGTATGTTGTTTAAATTATGAAATTTAGTTTCACGTATTTATTAGAAGAAAGCAATTTATTAGTCATGTTAAACCTTGATAGAACTTTGTATCAAGTTATAATATTAAAAAAAGGAGATTGTAAATGCAATTAAATTGGGCATTTTTAAAAAAAATTGTGATAGGATTGAAATGGTGTCTTTAGTCATGAGATCGCGATGTTTATTTAATTTACATTCTATTATTGTTTTTGGTTTTATAGAGATGTGGGAACCCTATTGTAAATTGTGAAACCTTACTCTTTCCAGAGGCGTGCTTTACCCTTGGGTGTTTATCCTCATATTTTTTACTTTTAATGTTGCATGATTTTAGTATTACTTTTATTTTGGAAGGGTTGTATGAGGTTGTTGTGAGATTTAATTATGCGTTATCGCGAGATGGGTTTTCCTTGCATGTCCTTGCATGAGTTATAATTTTTTTTCATCATGGTACAACCCTTTCCGTCTTTTGGTTATGTTCAGGCTCTTAGGGAGAGTGGCTCTTCGTGGGGGTCGGCGCCTTGAAAGGAGGAAGGGCTCAGGATAACCCACGTAAGAGTAGTTTAACAAGTGAAAACCTAATAATAGAACCTAGGGGGATGTGTAGTAAAACACACAAGATAATAAATATTGGATACCTCATCTATGCATTAGGGCTATCATAGACTAATGATAGACTGAGAAGGTCATGGTCAACAAAGTCGTAACCTCATCCCTATGAGAGGTTATCGGCTCTAAATGAGCTACCCTATGGTGTCGGCACCTTAGGTAGGAGGAAGGGCCAGGATATCCATAGATGGGGGCCAACGCCTCAAGTGTTGAATGAAAAGCTTGATTTAAAAATAAATAATTTCTTTTATATTGAATTTTTTGAGCTTTTGGAAAAGGAGGGCAATATATTTTATTTAATTGAAAATTAGAGAGAGTTTTCATTCACAGGAAGATGGGGATAGAAATTGGACAAATAATTGTTCTATATTGTTGAATCTTCTGAAGTTTTTTGAAATTTATTTTTCATTCTTTTGCTTGCGTTATTCTGGAGAGAGTTTCTAAATAAAATATTAGATTTGAATTTAAGCACGGTATTCTGGAGAGGAGATTTTGAGGAAGGAACGAAAGCCCTTCGAAAAGGCTATTGGAATCAAGCAAGCTTCATTAATAATTAGTAGCATAGGACTCCAGGTTCCATCCTCTCCTTTTGATTTCTTCGAATTTGTAAAAGAAATAAAATGTGGTCTGAATAAACCTATGCTTGCAAAATAAAAATCTATTATTTAAATTCTTGAAGTATGTTCTTGTTTTTCCTTAAAATTTTGTTTAGGGAAAATAAATCCCCCTCTAGATTTAAAATTATATTGAAAAATATATATATATATATATATATATATTCCTTTATTTTGTGAATATATTGCTACATAGTCATGTACTAGGAATATATATATATATTCATATAAATATTTATAAAATGTGAATCGTACCGTACCGGCCATCTGGAATTTATTTTATTTTGGGCCGAATTCAAGTTAAATTTCAAAAAGCTATGCAAAGGATAAATGAAAATATTTTTTTTATTTGATATGTATTATTTTGGAGCAGGAGGGAGGGACGACAGTGCCGTACCCTTCCCTATACCCAAGGGGATTCGGCGAACTGCAAAATAGTCCACATGGACTGCTGTGCGCAGTAGTCCGTATGGACTGGTTTATACAGTAGGCCATGGGGACTGTTGCTACAGAGTCCCAATACGGACTTCCACTTGCTTTAAGTAATTCTTTTGGGTATCGAAAATTTTCAATATATATATATATAGATTTATTTATCAATATAAATCATTATATTATTTTTTTTAGAACTTTATTGTATTTATATATATTGTGTATATATGATGTGCTTTTTATGTTGTTTAAATTATGAAATTCAGTTTCACGTATTTATTAAAAGAAAGCAATTTATTAGCCATGTTAAACCTTGATAGAACTTTGTATCAAGTTATAATATTAAAAAAAGGAGATTGTAAATGCAATTAAACTGGGCATTTTTTTTTTAAACTATGATAGGATTGAAATGGTGTCTTAAGTCATGAGATCGCGATGTTTGTTTAATTTACATTCTATTATTGTTTTTGGTTTTATAGAGATATGGGAAACTTTTTGTAAATTGTGAAACCTTACTCTTTCCAGAGGCGTGCTTCACCCTTGGGTGTTTATGCTCATATTTTGTACTTTTAATGTTGCATGATTTCAGTATTACTTTTATTTTGGAAGGGTTGTTGGAGGTTGTTGTGAGATTTAATTATGGGTTATCGCGAGATGGGTTTTCCTCACATGTCCTTGTATGAGTTATAAGTTTTTTTCATCATGGTACAACCCTTTCCTTATTTTGGTTATGTTCAGGGTCTTAGGGAGAGTGGCTCTTCGTGGGGGTTGGCGCCTCGAAAGGAGGAAGGGCTCAGGATAACCCACATAAGAGTAGTTTAACAAGTGAAAACCTAATAATAGAACCTAGGGGGATGTGTAGTAAAACACACAAGATAATAAATATTGGATACCTCATCTATGCATTAGGGCTATCATAGACTAATGATAGACTGAGAAGGTCATGGTCAACAAAGTCGTAACCTCATCCCTATGAGAGGTTATCGGCTCTGCATGAGCTACCCTATGGTATCGACGCCTTAGGTAGGAGGAAGGGCTAGGATATCCATAGATGGGGGCCAACACCTCAAGTTGGAGGATGGGCCAGGATAACCCATGAGAGTTATATGATGACACTCTCCACTAGACTCCCGTTTGCCTTGTTTCCTTATTGCCTCTAGAAATTGTATTTTGAATGTTGTATTAGTTCTTTTGAAAATGATTTGTTAATGTTCTTTGGTGACTTGTTTAATGGTTATTTCCTTGGTTAATTGTGATGAGTTTCATGGCTTTATCTTATTATGTTGTCTCTTGGATGTTGTGGTTATGTCATTGTAACTCTTGACGTTGTATTTGAGGTATCGTACTATGTTGTTCTTCAGAATTAGTTTGGCATTCATGGTCGTGATTACTTCCTTCTCATCTCTGAGCATGGGGGGTGAGTTATTTATAACTCATGTGGTTGGGTGGAATGTGCTCCACACCCGTTGGGTTCCCCATTGACGTTCATCTTCTCAGCAGTCTTCAGTTGGAGCTTGTACTAGTTGTTCACTTTGTAATTATGATATTGTTGTACTTTGTATCATCCCACATGTTTGGGGAAATTTATTGTAATGCAATTATCAAGATCACGTAATGTAATGTTTAAACGATGATGTAATAATTAGGATCCTTTGTAAACATTATTGTAAGAGATTCTTTATGATTGTAATATGTGATGTAGTGGTACTTTCACTCTTGGCTCGTGAATGTACTTTTATAGATGGTTATTGTAAAGTTATTGGATAAGTTATTTAATATTACCTTTTACTTTTGTTATTAGTTGTTTTGCGATGTAACCTTGCATTCCCCAGATATCTAGGTGTGATAATGTAATGTGCAATGTGAATGTGTCATAATGTTTATTTGCATGTTTACTTTGTATTATTTAAAAAAAAAAATTGGTTATAATGTTTGTTAAACGGGGTTTGCACGATGGGCATTACAACTTGGTATCAGAGCCAAGTTTTGCAAACACTAGGGTCTGTGGGTAGTTAAGTCCATTAGGAGACCTTGCGTTTGACTCTTGGGCTCATTTGCACGTTTATCTTTTTGCACAGAATTATACCTTGAGGTAGAGGACATGGCCGAGCTAGAGGCCGTGGTACTGGTCATAGAGCAAACTGGTGAAATCCCTCAGGTCTTAGTTCCCATGGTTCTGAGCAAGAGGAACAATAGAGTCTTCACAGTAATCCATTAGGTGGCCAGAACCCGAGACAACCTAGATTAGATGGTCAGTTGCTGCATATACTTGAAGAGATTCTTGACCATTTGGGACCTAGATCAAAGGAGGTGCAGTAGGTTGAGAGAGAGAGAAAGGTCGCCAAGGCAAAGGGATACAACTGTGGATCAAGATGCAGTCATAGCAGACCATATGAGAGATTTGATGAGAGAACACCCTCCCACTTTTGATGGTTCTAGAGGAGGTTTGGAAGATGAGACATGGTTAATTGACTTAGATCGTTGCTTCGTGATGCACCCCTATGGTAGCAATACCAAGGCTTGGTGTACAGTTATGCATCTGCGAGGTTTCACATCTACTTGGTGGCATCTTGAGGAACAAAAGTTACATCTTGATCTTAGTATGGTCACATGGGAGTTGTTTCTAGATAGGTTCAGGGCTTGCTCCTCTCAGATCATTGGAGGCAACGCAGGGATGATGATTTTCATGATCTCAAGTAGTTGTCTATGTCAGTAGAACAATATGAGAGGCACTTCTATGAGTTGAAATAGTATGCAGGAACTAGCCATGATGAAGGCATGTTGGTGGAGCATTTTTTTTGGGGCTTAAATGCTTGCATCAATTGTGGTGTGTGAGTCTTTGAATCGAAGATGATGGAAATGGCAGTTGAGAAGGCTTGTTTGGTAGAGAAAAATTTGACCATGGCCTTAGGTGCTCACATTGGTGTACAGATTGGTACTGTGCCTACACCTGGTTATAGCACTCATTGAGGTCAGTCACAGGGTGCAGGATCTTCTAGGAATAGGTATCCACCCTCTAAAGGGGTTAGCAGCAGCAGCAACAGCCTCAATAGTAGCAGTCGAGGTAGAAGAACTCTCAATCTTAGCAGGGTGGAAATTCTCAGTTTCGTAGGGATCAAAACAAGAATTGAGTTCGTTAGGAATGTTTATTTTAGTTTGCACCTAGTTTTCAGTCAGCACCGAGTCGAGGAAGCTTTCAGTAGTCAAATGCTCCATCAAGAGGCAGGGGATTTGGTAGAGGTACTGGATGCTACTCTTGTGGGCAGTAAGGGCATATTGCTAGAGTGTGTCTGTAGAAGAACACCTCAGGTTTTAATCAGAGGCCAGCTAGATCAGAGCTGACAATAGGTGATGCAGGGAGATCTCATCAGGTATTTGCTATAGTGGATAATCGACATGCAGACCATTAGAGCACTGTCATTGAGACATCAGGTGTGTTGCATAACACTAGCATTTCTATACTTTTTGACTTTGGTGCATCTGATTCTTTTATATCTCCTTTAGTGGTTGAGTGATGTGGACTGGTGGCAACTAGTCAAAGCATAAAATGGCATGTTGAATTGGCCTCAGGGTCAAAGGTTGTTGTAGAGAAGCTTGTACAGGATTGTAGTTTGAGTATAGGGTCCTTGTTGTTAGGGTTAGAGATGGCAGATATCTAACAATTAAATGCAGATTTAATTAATAAACTGAGAAACTAAAACACACATAGATTAAATCATAACACATAAATTTAACATGGTTCACCCAACCTGGGCTACATCCACCAAACCGTAGCCATCCAATACTTTTATTATCCAGTGTAAAACCTATTACAATCTTGCGAATAATCACGTTTTTCATCATACAGTAATACCCATCTGAACCCCTTTTTAACAAGCTTAAAAGCTTCTAGATTTTTGGGTTCTACAAAATCAAAATTTTCTTTTCTCATTGATTTTTTCCCTTTTTCAGTGATCACGCGAAAAAGTAGGAGGAAAATTTTTCTTGGGGGCTACGCCCCTGAACCCCCGCTTTTCGGGGGTTGCCTTCCCCGAACCCCCGCCCAGTGCTCGGCCCGGCCCTGGACCTTGGCAAGGATAGGGCCTGGGGTGTATAGTATACCATGGGCTATACAGTATAGCATGATCGTCGCCACATACCAACAATCTCCCACTTGGAGACGATCAGGCTCCATACCAACACAATCTCCCACTTGGAGACTGATCTTGGATGAGATTGCTGCAATAATAGCTCCCACTGGAAATAAGTACCTTGGACCCTGTTGCTCTGTTATACTTGAATTCAACCTTGAAGACCAACTGAAGATGAAGAGGAGCTCAACTTCTCCCTTGTGACCGCCTTTGTAAACATATCCGCTGGATTAACATCTGTATGTATCTTGTCCAGCTTAACCTGTCCATCCTCCAACACTGACTGAATGAAATGATATTTCAACTGGATGTGTTTTGTTTTAGAATGCAGAGCAGAATTCTTTGCAAGATGTATAGAACTCTAGCTATCTGTAAACAAGTAATTTCTAGCCTATTGTTTGCCCAACTCATCCATGAAAAGTTGCAGCCATATCATCTCCTTTTCTACCTCTGTTGCAGCAACATACTCTACCTCTGTGGTGGATAAAGCAACCACCTTATGCAATCGAGAAATCCAACTCACTGCTATCCCACCAACTGTAAATACATAACCTGTGGTACTCCACCTGGTATCTATATCCCCTGCTAAATCTGAGTCAACATAGCCTTTTAAATCAATGTTAGAGCCCCCAAAATATAAACAATTATTGGATGTACCTCTCAAATACCTGAGAATCCATTTTACCGCATTCCAATGCTCAACTCTGGGATGACTCAAATACCTGCTAACAACACCTACAACATGTGCAATAGTTGGTCTTGTGCATACCATGACATACATTAAACTGCCTACAGCTGAAGCATATAGTACCTTGAACATTTTTTCTTCCTCCTCTTGTGTCTTTGGACACATATTCTTAGTCAATTTAACATGACTAGGCAAAGGTGTGCTGACAGCTTTTGCATTCTCCATATGAAATCTCTGCAACACCTTTTCAACATAATTAGCCTGAGATGAAAACATTTTTTTGTTTTTCCTATCTCTACAAATTTTCATACCAAGGATTTGTTTTGCTGCCCCCAAATCCTTCATAGCAAAAGAATTTGCTAACTGTTGTTTTAACTCACTTATGTGATCCATGTTAGACCTAGCTACAAGCATGTCATCAACATATAAACATAAAATAATGTAGCTGTCATTATCCAACCTCTTAAAATAAACACAATGGTCAGAATTACACCAACTATAGCCTTGCTTAGCCATAAAACTATAAAAATTTAAGTACTATTGCCGAGGTGCTTGCTTCAAGCCATATAAGTTTTTCTTCAATCTGCACACTAGTTTCTCCTTATCTTTGACCTCAAATCCTTGTGGCTGGTCCATATATATTTCCTCTTCCAAATCACCATGGAGAAAGGCTGTTTTAACATCAAGTTTTTCTAAATACAAATCTTCAGCAGCCACAATACTTAAAACAATACGAATAGAAGTCATTTTAACAACAGGAGAAAAAATCTCATCAAAATTAATACCCTTTTTCTTTTCAAATCCCTTTACAACTAATCTGGATTTAAATCTCTTCTTACCTCCATCCTCCTCTTTCAGCCTATAAATCCATTTGTTTGGTAAAACCTTTTTACCTGCAGACAACTTGCATAATTCCCAAGTCTGGTTTTTCAGCAAGGAGTCCATTTCTTCTTCCATTCCATGCTCCCACTGAACCTTGGTATCCACCTGCATAGCTTCATCATAATATTCTAGCTCACCAGCATCAGTTAACAAAATAGTATACAAAGAGGGAGTGAATCTTTTTGGAGGTCTACTTATCCTTGAAGATCATCTAATAGGAGTTTGTGGTATTTGTTGTTGTTGTTGTTGCCCAGCATGAGGAACCACTAAAACATCATTGTTTGGAATATCATCCAACACTGCATAATCATTTTCTTTCTTCTCATGCTGCTGCAGCAGATCTTTGTACAATACTTTCTCATTGAATATGACATCCCTGCTTCTCACAATTTTTGATTTTCAAAATCCCAAAGCCTATAACCAAATTCATCAATGCCATATCCAACAAATACACATTTCTTTGATTTTGCATCAAGTTTGGTTCTATTTTCATAATCTACATGTGCAAATGCTTCACAATCGAAGGTTTTGAGAAAAGAATAACTCACCTTCTTACCTTTCCATGCTTCCTCTGGAATACCACAACCCAAAGGATTAGAGGGACCTCTATTAATTAAATAAACAACAATGTTTACAGTCTCTACCCACAATTTTAAAGGCAGCCCAACATGCAATCTCATAGTCGTGCATGCTCCATTATTGTTCTATTCATGTGTTCAGCCACTCCATTTTCCTGTGGAGTCCTTGGAACTATTTTCTGTCTACGAATACCATTAGAGGAACAATAATCTTCAAACTCTTTGCTGCAATACTCACCACCATTATCAGATCTGAGACATTTTATCCTTTTACCCGTCTCATTCTCAACCAAGCTTCTCCATTTTTTAAAAGTTTCAAATACATCAGATTTATGCCTAAGGAAATAAATCCATACCTTTATAGTTGCATCATCAATGAATGTAACATAATCTGAGAGAGAGAAGATACAGGCGGGTCCCCATACATCGTATGCAAGCTCCAATTTCTCATCTTTCTTTTGCTTCCCATCCTTGAGAAAACTTACTCTCTTTTGTTTTCCATACACACAACTTTCACAGAAATCCATATTAACACATTTTAGACCTGGTAAAATATTATTTGAATGAAGTATTTTCATACCTTTTGCACTCATATGCCCAAGTCTATTATGCCACAGTGCTGATTCAAAGTCCACAACAACTATATGATCTTCTACCTGGTGAACTGTAGCAATTGTTCCTGAACATTGATCTTTTTTCGTAACAATTAAAGTAGAAGGAACAATATGACCTGTACAAAGATATAAGGTGCCTACTTTCACACCTTTTGCTACCACTAAGGCACCCTTTATAACCTTCCAATTTTTATCACTAAATGTAACAACACAACCTTCATCATCTAGTTGCCCTGCTGAAATTAAATTTTGCTTAACTTTGGAACATGCCTTACCTCACATAGTAGCCAATGATTCCCATTCTTGCAATTTAATCTTGATTCTTCCCTTTCCAACAATCTGACAGGGTTTGTTATCTCCTAAATAAACTAGCCCAAAATCCCCTTGGACATAATCAAGAAAATAACTTCTATGGGGGTAGCATGAAATGAAGCCCTTGAATATAACACCCAAGAATCATTAGCATTATCAAGGGAAAGAATCAAAGCATCCTCATCAGATTTATTACTTACCACATTTGCCTCTTTACTTCCTTCCTTTCTATCTCCTTCTTTATTTTTCCGAGACCAACAATCTTTCCTCAAATGACCCGGCTTACCACAGTACTAGCAATCCCTCTTGTCTCTAGATTGGGACCTTTTGTCCTTTGATTTTCCTCATGACTTCCCATGATTTTCAAAATTGTTTCCTCTCTCCTTTGTTTGCCCCTATTTTTTTCAGCACTGCTGATGTGGATGTTCCACGAGCTTTTCCTCGGATTTCCTCACTCAAAATAACACCAACAACATCATCAAATTTCAATGTATTGAACCAGAAACAAAATTTCTAATAGCCATTACCAAGCTATTCCAGCTTTCAGGCAAAGAACATAGAATCAAAAGAGCCCTAACTTCTTCATCAAAGTTTACTTTTCAGAAGTTAATTGACTGGTGACCATATTAAACTCATTCAAATGATCAGTAACCCCACCTTCTACCATTTTCATATTAAATAAACGCTTCATAAGAAATACCTTATTCGAAGCGGAAGGCTTTTCATATAACTTCGCCAGGGTTTCCATCAACTCTTGAGTTGTCTTTGCTGTTGTAATATTGAATGCCACTGATTGTGCCAAGCATAGACGAATACTACCAAGAGCCTTTCTATCCAAGATCTCCCAGTCCTCATCTGACATTACTGCAGGTTTCTTGGTTTTCCCTTCCAATGGCCGCCATAAATCCTTCTGATAGAGATTGTCCTCCATCTGCATCTTCCATAACTGATAGTTCTGCCCGTTAAACTTCTCAACCTTCTTACCTTCGTCTGCCATTGCTCCCACTCAACCGTGAGACCTTCCTACAGACAATAATCAAAACACAACCCACTTTGATGCCACTTGTTAGGGTTAGAGATGGCAGATATCTAACAATTAAATATAGATTTAATTAATAAATCAAGAAACTAAAATACACATAGATTAAATCATAACACAGAAATTTAACGTGGTTCACCCAATCCAGGCTACATCCACCAAACCGCAGCCATCCAATACTTTTATTATCTAGTGTAAAACCTATTACAATCTTGAGAATAATCACATTTTTCATTTTTCATACAGTAATACCCATCCGAACCCCTTTTTAACAAGCTTAGAAGCTTCCAGATTTTTGGGTTCTACAAAATCGGATTTTTCTTTTTTCATTGATTTTTTCCCTTTTTCGGTGATCACGCGAAATAGTAGGAGGCCAGGATTATATTGTACACCCCAGACCTCAGCAAGGATAGGGGCTAGGGTGTACAGTATACCATGGGCTATACATTATAGCATGATCAGTCGCCACATACCAACACTTGTCAACTAAAGTGGACCTCAGAATCCTACCACTCATCTCATATGATGTCATCTTGGAAATGGATTGGTTGAGTACACACCATGCTATAATTGACTGTCATCGTAAAGGAGTGCGCATCATTGATGACTCTAGAAAGGAGGTGGAGATCATGGGGGTCCAAAGACCCATTTCATTGTGAATGATCTATGCCATGCAACTCAAAAGGTACTTTCGACAGGGTTGTCAGCTCTTTGCAATATCTATGAGTGACTTGGAATTAGAGGATAGTCAAGGCATGTCATTGGATGATTACCCACTCCTTAAGGATTTTTCTGATGTGTTCCTAGAAGAGATACTGGGTATGTCGCCAAAGCGAGATATAGATTTCAGAATTGATCTGGTACCTAGAGCTGAGCCAATATCTTGAGCTCCATATCGGATGACAACGTAGGAACTTTAGGAACTCCATCTGCAATTGGAAGAATTTTTTTCTAAGGGATTTATCCACCCAAGTGTTTCACCTTGGGGAGCACTTGTGATATTTGTGAAGAAGAAGGATGGTTCTCTTCACTTGTGTATTGATTATAGGTAGTTGAACAAAGTGACAGTGAAGAACCTATATTCATTACCCAGAATTGATGATCTTTTTGATCAAATAAAAGGGGCAAAGGTGTTCTCTAAGATTGATCTCAAATTGGGATATCATCAGTTAAGGATTGTTGATGCAAATATTCACAAGATAGCATTCCGTACTCGGTATGGACATTACGAGTTCATTGTGATGTCGTTCAGGTTAACAAATGTGCCTTTGGTCTTTATGAGCTTAATGAATGGAGTGTTCCAAACATACTTGGATAGATTTATCCTTGTGTTTCTCGATGACATTTTGATTTATTCTAGGTCTATGGAGGAACATGAGGAACATCTAAAACAGGTGTTGCAGTGCTTAAGGGGCAATCAGTTTTTTGCTAATCTAGCAAAGTGTGAATTTTATAAGACTGAAGTTCAATATTTGGGCCATGTGATTTATGGTGAGGGAATTTCAATTGATCCTGCAAAGATTCAAGCCATTGTAGATTGGCCCGCACCCACAAATGTCTTAGAAATTTGCAGCTTCATGGGACTTGTAGGCTATTATAGGCGGTTCGTCCAAGGCTTTTCTAGATTGGCACATCCTATCACCTCTTTATAGAGGAAGGGAAAGAAGTTTCTTTCATCTGATCAATGTTAGTTAGCTTTCCAAACTCTGAAGGAAAAGCTTACTAGTGCTCCAATCTTAGCAGTACCAGATCTGATAGGTGATTTTTTTGTTTGTATGAATGCTTCTTTGGAAGGCTTAGGGGCTATGTTAATGCAGGAAGGGTGAGTGATTTCTTATGAATCATAGAAACTAAAGGATCATGAACTTAATTACCCCACACATGATTTGGATTTAGCCATAGTTGTACATGCCTTGGTAAGGTGGTGACACTTTCTCCTTGGACATCGGTTCGAGTTACATACAGATCATTGTAGTCTGCAATAAATCTTCATGCAGTCAAAACTAAATCTAAGACAGAGAAGGTGGATGGAATTTTTGTGCGAATATGATTTTGAAGTAAAGTATATTTAGGGCAAAGAGAATGTGGTGGCAGATGCTTTGAGTCGACACAAGCATGAGATTTTTGTTGTGGCTCTTGAGGTTGATTTGAAGAGTCAGATCCTTGCAGCTCTTTCTTTAGATGATTGGTATCAAGCGGTGAAATTGGAGATTGAGTCAGGTAGAGCATTGGAAGTAAATTTGTTGGTTAGTCTTTGGACTCGGATGGTGTTTTGCGCTATGCAGGCTAAATGTATGTACCTCTTGCAAAGGGTCTATGTACCCTAATCTTGGATCAAGCTCATAGGGCTCCTTATTCGGCACATCTAGAAGTTAAGAAAATGTACACTGATCTTCACTCACTATATTTTTGGGCAGGATTGAAGCGTGACATCGCTAATTTTGTGGCAAGGTTTCTTGAATGTCAGAGTGTTAAGGCCGAACATCATCATCTAGTAGGCTTGTTGCAGCCTCATCTTGTTCCAGAGTGGAAGTGGGACATCATTTCTATGGATTTTATAGTTAGGTTGCCTATGTCTTCTAGGCAACACGACACTATCATGGTCACTATTGATAGGTTGACCAAGGTAGACCATTTCTCCCCTATCCGATCTTCTTATACTGCTTCTGTGGTGGCTAGGGTGTTCATGGAAGATATTGTTCGATTGCATGGGATACTATGAAAAATCCTTTCTGACAGAGACTCGATATCCACATCTGCGTTATGGACATCTTTGCAGCAGTCCTTAGGGAATAAGTTGAATTTTATTTTTTCCTAACATCCTGAGATAGATGGTCAGACTGAGAGAGTCAACAAGGTGCTTGAGGATATGCTTTGCATGTACCTCATGGAACAACAATCTCGTTGGGAAGATTATCTACATTTTGTTGAGTTTTCCTATAACAATGGCTATCATAGTTCGATTGGCATGTCTCCATTTGAGGCTTTATATGGTTGTCCTCATTGTACCCCTTTGAGTTGGGATCGATTAGAGCACATGGTTCTTCTTGGACTCGAGATGCTTCGTGACATGGAGTGGTAGGTAGCTCACATCCAAGATCATCTGGTATTAGCTCAAGATAGGCAGAAGACATATGTTGATGCACATAGAGTTGATCAGCAGTTTATAGTTGGTGATCGAGTGTTTCTCAGAGTTTGTCCTTGGAAGATCCCTATTCATTATGGAAAGGGTTCTAAGCTTGCACCCCATTTTTTTGGTCCATTTGAGGTGTTAGAACATATTGGTCATGTTTCCTACCACCTGGCCTTGCCACCTAGTCTGTCGCAGATTCACGATGTTTTTCATGTATCAGTTCTTAGGCCATATTTTCCTGATGTTACTCACATACTTGATTGGAATGCTCTACAAGTAGAGGATGGGTAGCTAGCTCTAGAGCCCATGGCTGTGGTGCAACACAGGAGACTTGTTCTTAGATGCATGGATATTAAGCAGGTGTGGGTCTAGTGGGATCCCAATGATGAGACTTCAATGACATGGGTGGATGCCTCTCGTATTAGAGAATCCTACCCTTACGTTTTTTCTGGCTTCCAAGAGTAAGCCAAATTCATGGGGGAGAGGATGTAATAACCCTCTTGTTTGCTAGTTGGACTCATTATTTTCTATGCTTTGGTTGATACTTTGATACTATGATGGTACTATTATTGTTTGGTTTGGTGGTTTGGTTAGTATACTTTGGTGTTTATGCTTATACATTTTAGGACATGGATATTTCTTATGATATTGTGGTTTGGTGATGATAGTTGATTTCTGAAATATATTATGATGTAGTGATTTAACAAATTATGTTATGATATGATATGTTAGTTTAGAAACGCTATTGCATCATTTATATTATAATTGTTAGAATAGATGTGATGAAAGGACAGTGTAGCACCACTCATTCGCAAGTTCCCTGCTATGCTACAATTCCTTCTCACAATGTAATGATTTGATTTTATATATATATATGTAAATGTACACATAGAGTTGATCAGTAGTTTACAATTGGTGATTGAGTGTTTCTTAGAGTTTGTCCTCAGAAGAGCCCTATTTGTTATGGAAAGGGTTCTAAACTTGCGCCCCATTTTGTTGGTTTGTTTGAGGTGTTAGAGCATATTGGTCCCATTGCCTATGTAATGCCCCATCACGCAACCCTAGAGGAAGTTGCAATACACTTTTTAAACGCACCAATTTATTTTTTGTTGATTAAGTACAAATAACATGTAAGAAGAATACACATTACCAACAACCTCTAAGACCATGAGCCAAAGATTACTTTAGAACCTAAACAACAACAAACATTAATATAAACCGAAACATTAATCACTTAAGGAAATGAGACAAAATACATTCCATTCATAAAACTATACAATTTACATCCAAGAGTATGAAATACCCCTTGATTCCAATAACATGATTTACAATAACGTTACAATACTCATTCCCCGAATGAGGCAAGTCCAACAAATATGATTACATAATACAATTCCACCTCGATAACAACTGAGGGGTAATAAAATACAATAAGAACTGAGAGAACAAGGCATGAGGAGAAACGACATCCCACGAGCTCTCCAACTGGAAATCACAACCACACGAACAAGAAGAAGCACCAACAGATTTAGGAAGCACGCCACCTGACCACGTGGAACCTAAAGGCTCCACTCCCTCTATGCTAGGAGATAGTAACCAGGAATTCCTACACAAGACCATCTACCACTAGACACGGGCCACACAAAACTGATGCAAAATAAATGCAAGACTTCATCACATGACTGAATGGTCATACGTACAACTCTAGGTATGACTCGCATCACTGACCTAGGTTACATTGCTTCCAGACATAAAATAGATCAAGAGTATCACATAAAACATATACAAAATGCTGAATTAGGAAGAGTGTCATCGCATAGTTCATCAAGGGATATCCTCTGGAAATCTTCCTAGGCCCCGGCCCCACTCCATGGGTTATCCTGGTAGCCTCAACTGAAATCCTGGCACCAATGCTTACTCATGCGGAACCAAATATCTCTCGTGAAGACAAGATAAATGATCTTGCCATTCCATGCCTTCCCATCTCATCCCAAGTCTCGAACTAGCCCTTGGGCCGATGAGCGAGGCACAAATTATCTTTTTTAATGTTTGATGCAACTTAAGCTTCTAAAAGTTTAATTTAGTTATCACTGTATTAACCAACTTGCAAGGGGTTATCCTGGCACCACTTTGTGCACCGGCACCCATTTGTAAGCCACTCTCCTAAGACAACACACATGGTTTAACCACAACAGGTGACCAGATAACATGACCTCTCTAATCCGAGGAGGTAACAAAACAAGGAAACTCACTCCAATGCTGGAGGAAACAAGGTTAAAACCATCTCCAATCCAAGGAGGAAACCAATGTCACATAATCCACTCCATACACTGGAGGAAAAAAAAATACAAAATAACACTCCATCCAAAGGAGGTATAACCACATGACCCTCTCCTATTCCCAAGGAGGTACAAAACATCCCCGTTCGTGAAAACTGGGTGAAACGACATGGTGTAACTATACATATTTTCCCAACACATCAAAGGTGACTCAAGAACATCAACCCATACCAGTAAATTAACTCCTATCTGGAAGACCTTCAAAACATCCATACTCATTCCACAACATCAAAGATGAACAATTAACCATTGAGGACATTTCAGACAATGAAGCGAGCTACTGTTCAAATTTCCTAAATCCAATCAAACACAATATTAATGACTTGCATTTATCCAATCAATTGATCCCATCTCTTTTCACGACATAGAAATATTCAAAGAACAGATCATTCACTCTAAATTACACAACCATATTCTAAATCCAGACATTTCAATAAATAACATCATTGAATCGAAATCAATCCAATTAATAACTCTACATCCCACAATCATATCATGTAATTAAATCCACTTGTTTTATAAAGCATTTAGATTAAATAAATTACTCTTTATTTCAACCTAGCAATAAATCAACAACTCAATCTCATTTCTTATTAGATATAACCTTTAAAATAAAAGCAAATGATTATTTAAAATCTATTAAAAACTCAATGTTCTAAATAACTCATTTGAATAAAATCCACTTTTGCCTCTATTTCGTAACTAAATCATCTTACAATAATCTATATTTTAACTCTATCTATTTTATTTCATTTGACTCAATTATCCGTAATAATCAAATCTAAATTTTAAATAAATCGAGCTTTTGATAAATAAAGTCATCTGATTGAAATAAATCATTTGTTATCTCTCAGTTTATCAATTATGTTCATAGTCAAAATATTTAATAATTAAAACATTTAATTAAAATGGATTCATCTTTATTTCAACATAGATTAAACTAATTTATCAAAACCAATGATCGCATTTCAAATTCATTTTCTCTATACCAATGAGCTAACCACTTCAAGGTTCACGTCCTTTAAAACATATGCCTCTAAACACATTATTTCTATATTCTAAGGTTTACTGATTATTTATAAAAAAAATTGAAATTAAAATTTCTAAGTATAGATATTTGCTTATAAAATCAACTTTTTCAATAATCCTTAAATTACCTAATGTTCACTTGGCACCATTTAAGGAATTAATTTAATACTTTTATTCCATTTGTTTGATCCAAGGTAAGGATTAAAATAATATTTAAAACAACGATCCTATTTCATCTATATTAAAGCTACAATTATTTTAAATCATTTCCTATTTAAAATAATTAAACATCATTATTTAAATGTCTTAATTAATGATATATTTTCATTATAATCCACTTGATTAAAATTTAAATTCCCATGAAATAAAATATTTAAATATTATATTCATTTATTAAATATTACATATATAATATTTAATATTAAATATTAAATATATAATAATACACATTATGCATATAATATTAAATATTATATAAATTATAAAATGAACTTTTAATAAAAATTAAAACTTTAATAAAAATAAACTTTATATTAAAAAAAGCATTAAAGGCCTTTGCCTTTGGCTGCTACGCAACCCCAACAGGGGATGCAGCCCCTGTGGAGGCTGCTTGCAGCCCCCTCCCCAACCGTGGGGAGCGCTGCACAGCCAACGCCCCCACGGATGGGAGGGGTGGCTGTGGGCAGCCCCCACTCCATAAATAAAAATAAATTTTTATTTCAGCTTCACAATTTCGCTTAGAAAAATGAAAAACGAAAAATAAAACCAAAACCCTCTTCTGGTAAAAAAAACCAAAACGAATTGCATACCTTTATATTTTTTTGAAAACAAATTCTTAGTTGCCCAGATTTATGTGCAAAAATATAAATGAAACAAACCCATTTCAATTACCCAGATACAATCAGATTGAGCAGATTTTATTGAGGAGAAAATTCAAGAAGAAGAATTTTTTTAGCATAAATATGGCAAATTTTCTAGGTTTTCTCCATTTTGCCAAATAAGTTAAATCTTCATTTGAGATCCTCTAAGTTTTCTATTGCTAAATTTTGAATGAATTTTCAATGGTTTTATTGGATTTTCAACAACATATCAAAGATTTCAAAACAAGCATGAAGAGGATTTCAACTATTTCAAAATGAACAAGCAAGAATAAAGGAGAACCTGATTTTGTTCCACAAATTTGAAACCTTCAACCATGGTGTTCTCCAATCCTTCCTTTGAATCCAGCTCCAACACAACCTCCATCTCCTTCAAAATTTCCAAGCAAAACCATAGCCATCCCCATTTTTCCCCAAATTTTTCCTTCCCCCAAAAAAATAATAATCCTCATTTTTTTTATGCAAGCCCCTTCTTCCAAATTTGTCAAAGCCCCAAAAAATGGACTCACCCCCCAAACTTATTGCTAAATGAAGATATTTCATTTTTGCAAAATCATAAAACAATTTCTATGTCCAAGTGTAATTTGCATAATATCCAAGTGTAATTTGCATAATATCCTTTTAAAATAAAAATCTATTTACAACCCCAAGGTCAAATAAATTTCTTTTAACAAAATATAATTCAACAATTCATAATAACATTATTTTTTTAACTTTATTTCTAGGAGTAAAATATAAAACATATTTCTAATTTTTGATTTAATCCAAATATCTAATGATGTCAACATGGCTAAATTGATTTAATTTATCCCTATTAATTTAATTGGTCAATAAAATAAATCTAATTCAAAATTAGATTATTTTATTAATTAAATTAAATTAATTAATTAATCACTAATTTTCCAACATCTCAATAAGACAAAACAATCATCATTTATAAATTTCAAAATCCATTTAATCACTTTTAACTTGCAATTAAACACATTTAATCATTAATTAAACTACACAAGTCATTTAATAAACTTTAAACTTGAAATTAAATAAACACTCAAGGGGAACTGACCAAGTTAAAACAACTGACCTCGACGACAACCCGACAACACGCTATGACTAGGGTGACGACTTGGTTCAGAAAACCTAGCTACTATCTCCCAATCAATTTCCGTTGGTAAATGGACACGCTCACACCTGTGAAACCAGGTGGAGTCGATGTCATGTACCTGCAAACCTGCAACAAAGAACATGTCGAACGTGCAACATATATAGGTATGTTATGATCAAACACACCGTGAAGAGGAAATCTCGGAATTATAGGGTGCTCGCAAGCGAGTGATACAATCCATCCCCTTCACCAATACGATATCTCTAACTGACGCATCTAACATCAATGATATGATCAATAGCATAAAACATCATTTAATCAATCACAATCACAAGTAATCAAGTTCCAAAGTCCAAGCATGTTCAGACACAATCGTCGCATCATGATATAACATGTGCATCACCAAACAGTTCATGATCAAATAGTCACTAAGTTCACAGTCACATCATAAGCATAATCAGACATACAAAGAACCTTGCCGATCCAAATATCCAAAACGGAGGGGTGTTACAGCCTACGACCTAGCCTTGCCACCCAGTCTGTCGCTGATTCATGATGTTTTTCATGTATCAGTTCTTAGGCCATATTTTCCTAATGTTACTCACATACTTTATTGGAATGCTCTACAGGTTGAGGACGGGTAGCTAGCTCAAGAGCCCGTGGCTGTGGTGCAACACAGGAGACTTCGTCTCAAAGGCAAGGATATTGAGCAGGTGCGGGTCTAGTGGGATCTCAATGATGAGACTTCAGCGACATGGGAGGATGCCTCCCGTATTAGAGAATCCTACCCTTGTTTTTTGGCTTCCAAGAGTAAGCCAAATTCATGGGGGGGAGGATGTAATAACCCTCTTGTTTGCTAGTTGGACTCATTATCTTCTATGCTTTGGTTGATACTTTGATACTATGATGGTACTATTATTGTTTGGTTTGGTGGTTTGGTTAGTAGACTTTGGTGTTTATGCTTATACATTTTAGGACATGGATATTTCTTATGATATTGTGGTTTGGTGACAATAGTTAATTTCTGAAATATATTATGATGCAGTGAATTAGCAAATTTTGTTATGATATGATATGTTAGTTTAGAAACACTATTTAATCATTTATATTATAATTGTTAGAATAGATGTGATGAAAGGATAGTGTAGCACCACTCATTTGTGAGTTCCCTGCTACATTGCAATTCCTTCTCACAATGTAATGATTTGATTATATATATATATGTACATGTATATGACTTTGTTTGGATGCAGAGATTGCAGGTACAAAGTCTCGATTCCACCTGCTTCAACAGGACAGGGAAAGCACCAATGACCCAATGGTATGATGTTGAAACAAAGATGACAAGGAAGTCACCCCATCCCATGTTGTCAAACTGTCATGATTGAATGGTATTGTGCGTCCTTGTTGTGTCATTCTTGTATTTTATTACTGTGTTTTGTGTAGTGTCCTGTTCATATGTTATTTACGTTGGTATTTTATAAGTTGTGGTTTATTTAATGAAATAGTGGTAATAATTGTTTATTATAATGTTAGATTAATTTGTATTTAAATATTTAAAAGTATTAGTTTAAAAGTCACGTGTTTTAGTTAAATTTTAATTAAATATTAAATTTGTGTTTTGTTAATTTAATTAAAATTATCTTGTTGAAGATAATTATAAAATAAAGAAATTAAATGAATTAAGTTATGTGCATTGCAAGTAAAGCTTGCAAAAGTATATTTAAAACAAAAAGTATTGATAAAAGGAAAAATAAATAATTAAAAGAACATAAAAGATAAAAGGACGAATGAGAATTAAGTGTTGACTGAAAAGCTTGATTTAAAAATAAATAATCTCTTTTATATTGGATTTTTAGAGCTTTTGGAAAAGGAGGTAAATATCTTTTATTTAATTGAAAATTAGAGAGAGTTTTCATTCATAAGAAGATGGGGACAAAAGTTGAACAAATAATTGTTCTGTATTGTTGAATCTTCTGAAGTTTTCTGAAAGTTATTTTTCATTCTTTTGCTTGCATTATTCTGGAGAGAGTTTCTGAATAAAATATTAGATTTGAATTTAAGCACGACATTTTGGAGAGGAGATTCTGAGGAAGGAACAAAAGCTCTTTGAAAAGGTTGTTGGAATCAAGCAAGCTTCATCAATAATCAGTAGCACAAGACTCTAGGTTCCATCCTCTCCTTTTGATTTCTTCGAATCTGTAAAAGAAATAAAATGTGGTTTGAATAAACCTATGCTTGCAAAAGAAAAATCTATTATTTAAATTCTTGAAGTATGTTCTTGTTTTTCCTTAAAATTTTGTTTATGGAAAATAAATCCCCCTCTGGATTAAAAATTATACTTAAAATATATATATATATATATATATATATATATATATTCCTTTATTTTGTGAATATACTGCTACACTGTCATGTACTGGGAATATATATATATATATATTCATTTAAATATTTTATAAAATGCAAATTGTACCGTACCAGCTGTCTAGAAATTATTTTATTTTGGGCCAAATTCATGTTAAAATTCAAAAATCTATGCAAAGGATAAATGAAAATAAATTTTTTATTTGATATGTATTATTTTGGGGCAGGAGGGAGGGACGACAGTTCCATACCCTTCCCCATACCCAAGGGGGTCTAGTGGATTGCTGTGCGTAGCAATCTGTATTGATTGCTACGTATAGTAGGCCATGGGGATTGCTACTACGTAGTCCCCATACAGACTTCCACTTGCTTTATGTAATTCTTTTTGGCATCAAAAATTTTAAATATATATATATATATATATATATATATTTATGAATATAAATCATTATATTATTATTTTTTTAAGAATTTTATTGTATTTATATATATATATATATATATATATATATTGTGTATATATGATGTGCTTCGTAAGTTGTTTAAATTATGAAATTCAGTTTCATGTATTTATTAAAAGAAAGCAATTTATTAGCCATGTTAAACCTTGATAGAACTTTGTATCAAGTTATAATATTAAAAAAAGGAGATTTTAAATGCAATTAAACTGGGCATTTTTTTTTTAAATTGTGATAGGATTGAAATGGTGTCTTAAGTCATGAGATCATGATGTTTATTTAATATACATTCTATTATTGTTTTTGGGTTTTATAGAGATGTGGGAACCCTATTGTAAATTGTGAAACCTTACTCTTTCCAGAGGCGTGCTTTACCCTTGGGTATTTATCCTCATATTTTGTACTTTTAATGTTGCATGATTTCAGTATTACTTTTATTTTGGAAGGGTTGTATGAGGTCATTGTGAGATTTAATTATGGGTTCTCATGAGATAGGTTTTCCTCGCATGTCCTTGTATGAGTTATAATTTTTTTTCATCATGGTACAACCCTTGCCTTGTTTTGGTTATGTTTGGGGTCTTAGAGAGAGTGGCTCTTCGTGGGGGTTGGCACCTCGAAAGGAGGAAGAGCTCAAGATAACCCATGTAAGAGTAGTTTAACAAGTGAAAACCTAATAATAGTACTTAGGGGGATGTGTAGTAAAACACACAAGATAATAAATATTGGATACCTCATCTATGCATTAGGGCTATCACAGACTAATGATAGACTGAGAAGGTCATGGTTGGAAAAGTCATAACCTCGTCCCCATGAGAGGTTATTGGCTCCTCATGAGCTACCCTATGGTGCCAACACCTCAAGTAGGAGGAAGGGCTAGGATATCCATAGATGGGGGCCGGCACCTCAAGTTGGAGGAAGGGCTAGGATAACCCATGAGAGCTATGCGATGACACTCTCCACTAGACACCCATTTGCCTTGTTTCCTTATTGCCTCTAGAAATTGTATTTTGAATGTTGTATCAGTTCTTTTGAAAATGATTTATAAATGTTCTTTAGTGACTTTTTTAATGGTAATTTCCTTGGTTAATTGTGATGAGTTTCATGGCTTTATCTTATTATGTTGTCTCTTGGATGTTGTGGTTATGTCATTGTAACTCTTGATGTTTTATTTGAGTTATCGTACTATGTTGTTCTTCAGAGTCAGTTTGGCATTCATGGTCATGATTACTTCCTTGTCACCTCTGAGCACGAAGGGTGAGTTATTTATAACTCATGTGGTTGGGTGGAATGTGCTCTACACCCATTGGGTTCCCTATTGACGTTCATCTTCTTAGCATTCTTTAGTTGGAGCTTGTACCCATTGTTCACTTTGTAATTATGATATTGTTGTACTTTGTATCATCCCACATGTTTGGGGAAATTTATTGTAATGCAATTATCAAGATCATGTAATGTAATGTTTAAATGAAGCTATAATAATTAGGATCCTTTGTAAACATTATTGTAAGAGATTCTTTATGATTGTAATATGTGAGGTAGTGGTACTTTCACTCCTGGTTCATGAATGTACTTTTATAGATGGTTATTGTAATGTTATTGGATAAGTTATTTAATATTACCTTTTACTTTTGTTATTAGTTGTTTTGCAATGTAACCTCGCGTGCCCCAGAGAACTAGATGTGATAATGTAATGTGCAATGTGAATGTGTCATAATGTTTATTTGCATGTTTACTTTGTATTATTTAAAAAAAAAAAATTGGTTGCAATGTTTGTTCTCTGGGGTTTGCACGATGGGCGTTACACTCTAAATGGGGTTCGTATGATATAGTGGCTTCCCACATCAATAAAGACCAAAAGAGGTAACACAAAAATAATTAAAAGCCAATTAAAATTTTACAGGGGAACTAAAAAACATATTCACAAATTACTACACGCCATAGTAAATATCCATACATGTTATTACAAAAAAAAACTCCTAAATACTGAAATTCATTTCATTTCTTTTACTACTAGCCAATATAATTTCATTCCATTTCCATGATAAAATTTTAAAAGAGAATTTTGATAATAAATCTATTATATGATTTTCCATTTTTAGTTAAAGAATTACAGCTAATATATAATCAAAAATCACAAAATCAATACATATATATGTTTCATATATATATATATATATATATATATATATATATATATATATATATATATATATATATATATATATATATATATATATCTACATATATATATATATGCATATGTATATACATATGTAGATATATATATGTATATATATGTATATATATATGTATACATATATACATATATATATACATATATGCATATATATGTATATATATGTATATATATATGTATATATGTTTATATGTATACATATATATATATGTATACATACATATATATACATATATATATATATTTGTTTTTTATTTATTAAATAATTCTAGAATAATTCATTTTCTAGGCATTTATATATATATATCTATAATTTATTAAATATAAAAAAATTAAACTCATAACATAGAAAGGGGAGGCATTCAACATAATGGATTGCGCACAACAATCCATTGGACTGTTTTGGGTAGTTGCCCCTTGATTGCGATGCAACTCACCCAACATAAAACGCATGAGGCTGGGTGGTGTGTCCAAAGCTGACCCTCTCCTGGTTCATTCTCTTCCCTTGATTTCAATGTTGGAAAACATATTAGTCTGGCTTGATTTAAAATTTCAACACAATGATATACATATATATTATTATATATATTAACAAGAACATTTTTCTGTAGAAGTATATAAATATATTTATTTATATATATATAACCATGAGTATATATATATATATATATATATATATATATATATATATATATATATATATATATATATATATATATATATATATATATATATATATATATTCTAGAGAGAAATTAAATTTCTCACAAATAACATTACAAACATATAGGATAATTTCATTTACTTCAAACAGTAATTTTCCTTTATCATCTATTCAGAAAAATAAATAAATTGATGAGCAAATTTATTCTACATCCCCAACCAAAATCATTTTACAAAGAAATATGTTTTCCAATACTAATTTAATAAATAAGTTGAGAGCTCAAATAAATAGAGAGAACTTGATGTCCTATGCTTCAACGAATTGATGAAGCCCTCTCTTGATTTCCCACATGGCTCTTTGAAAGTCTCCCCTTCTTTCCACAACACTTCTTCACAAATTTCTTCAATCCAATTTTTCAAGCCAACTTTCTGTATATAAAATGAGCTTTTCTAGAGAAAAATGAAAGAGGAACCAAGTTTTTACAGAACAAAGTATTTATTTTTAAGCCTCTGTAAAATAATTCCCCATGAATCATAACTTCTTCCTTTTTTCATATTAAATAAAAATATCTTATTCTATTTTCAAAAACCCAAAAATTAGAATGAAAAGACAATTTTCTATTTCCTCACTAGTTTTCAAAACAAAATTTGAACATTCATTGGTTCTTTTTATTCTCTTCTTGATTTTTTTTTCTAAATATTTTAATTAAAATCTTCAATTTTTAATTCCTATTTTATTAATTTAACCTCACAATTGACACATTTTAAATTATTTAAATATTTTATTCTCTTATTTATCCTCAACTCATCAAAATGACAAATTATAAATAATATTGCTTACACAATTAATTTATTTATCTTCAATTAAATACATAACCTTTAATTTAGCACTTTTAAAATTTTAATAAAGCTAATCTAATAATTAACTTAGAACACTTATTTTATTTATATAAATATTTTAATTAAATAATACTATTAATCCACCCAAATGCATAACACAAACATTAATTAATTGACACAAATACAAAACTCACGATAAACAATTGTCACAAACAATACCGAAATAAACCATAGTCATGAATGCACAATACCACTGGACACAATGATGGGTTGAAAGACTTTGGATGGGGAGACTTCCTTGTCATCTCTGTTTCAACATCATGCCCATTGGGATATTACAATGCTTACCTTGTCTTTCCAAAGCAGGTGGAATCAAGACTTTGTTCCTGCAATCCTACATACAAAGAAAGTTGTGTAGAACATATATATTCAAATACAACACATAATGAGAAGGAATCATAGCATAGCAGGGTGCTCATGAACGAGTGGTGCTACACTGTCCCCTCACCAAAACCATAATAACAACTACAACATCAAGTACAAAGTAACATTGTTACATTATACTAATCACATCATATCATCATGAAATAATTACTAATCTACTACATCACAAATAGTAATTATCATAGTCTCAAGGTACATAGTAAGACCATAAAAATATCAAATCATAATAGCAACATGAGGGGTATTACACAATGAGGGTTCAGGGGCAACAACCCCTGATAGTGGGGGTTTGAGGGTGGAAACCCCTAATAGTAGGTGTTTAGGGTTGCTACATCTACAAAACTCAACCACCCAATGATTTTATTATGTAGTGCAAAACATATTACAGTCTCACAAATGCCATACTGCAACATACATCCTAGCTGCTTATAACAATATTTTTTGGAAGCTTCTAGAATTCTAGGGTTTTACAAAGTTTTCATTTGACGTATTAGTGGGAAAACCTTGACGTGTTAATGGGAAAATATTTTTCAAGGGTTGAACCCCTGAACCCTAATGAGGATACGTAAAGAGTTTACAATATTTACATGATCAGTTGCCACATACCAATAGCTACATCCTTGAGCACCCAATTTCCTGACTGATATTAAGTTTCTTTTGAGTTGAGGGACATGTTTGACATTCAATAGTGTAAACACCTAAGTATGGACACTTAATTTATCCAAATTTATCCCCTTTCATCTAAGCATCCCCTTATTCAAGCATTAATTAAGTAATATCGCTATTATTTAATTAATATACTCTAAAATTCTTCTAATCCCTAAGGTATCTAGTTAAATAATTAAATACCTTCCACCTTTCATCAAATGAATTAAATAAATATGACATTTATTTAATTCCTCATATGTCCCATCCTCCATCATTTTTTATCTAATAGTAATCCATCTTCTAATCTCATCATTAAAGATGTGCACATGCATAATCCTTGATTAAGATATGTCACACCCTCCAACTTTTGTAAGTTGGCCTCTAATCTCTCCTAGCCATCTAGCCCTCCTCTAATCCTTCATTAACTAGCCTAATCAACCTCTCAAAGAATTTTTAATTCCTTTTATCCTTCCAAGGAATATTAAATTCCTTTTACTCTTCCCCATCTAATTTCTGACTTGTCACATCAAGTCACATGTGAAATCTAACTTTCCTCTAATCTATCATTAATTAGTCTAATCAAGTACTTGCACAACTTTAATCACCTAATTAGGCCATCTCTAATCCCCATATCATTTATGGAATGTGTCCTTACTCAACTTCATTAAAAGCTTTCCCTTTTTAAACAAGGCACTCCATTCCCCATGAGAATATTTGAGGAATTTTTAATTTGCTATATGTCCTCTCACCCACATGGGGACAAGGGCCTCCTTTATGAGGAGATCTTGTCCAATCTCAAGGTACTATGTACTCATCTCCATGTCATGTACTATCCTTCCAACTCATGTACACATCATCTTTTTTAAGCCATATCACATGCCACATGTCAAGATGTGAGGATTTGTGAATTTTCAACTCACCTTAGCCCTACATCTTGATATTGGTGGCTCAATCTTGACCATCCATTTCCCTAGAGAATTCTAAATTCTCTATAAATACCCCCTTTTTTCTCTCATTTTTTTTGGGGGGGGAGATCATCCATTGTAGCCAAACTCTTGCAATTTTTTTCTAGAATCCATACTTAGCCATTTTTCACACTTGCGTCCATTTTCATCCATCCTAATATCATCATTTAGCTTGCATCTTGTGCCATCCAAGGAGCATACAACACCAAAGATCAAAGGGCCAACCAAAGGATCGATTCGAGACAAGGTAAAAAGTTCCATTTTATTTTGTATTGAATCCAACTAGGCTAATCTTGAGGTGTAGGTTGTTTTTAGTGTTATTTGCTTTTCTTTGTTTGCTACTTGTATTCTAGCACATAAATTTTCCCTATCACATTTCTGGCATGCCCGGTGGGACCCACAAACTGGTCCCTTGCTTTCACATTTGTTGTTTTTTTTTACTTTTTGCAAGTACAGGTTATAGAGGAGCAGACCCGACCTATAGGGGTGGACCTAACCTAACAGATAGGCAGACCCGCCCTACATAGGCACACCTAACCTTTCCTAGGGGAAAACCTACCCTCCACAAAATTCAAAATTTGTTTTTGGAAAAAAATTCAGAGAGCCCCAGCAGATTTTCCCTCACAGACAAGCGAATTTTCCCTCATAGTCAGTCGGATTTTCCCTCACAGAGGGGCAAATTTTCCCTCACAAACAAGCAGATTTTCCGTCACAGTCAGCCTATTTTTCCCTCAGGGAGGGGTGGATTTTCCCTCATAGATAGGCGGATTTTCCATAGATAACTTTTTTCTAGAAGGTAAAATTTGAATTTTTAGCAATCTTTTGGTTGTTTTAAGGGTTATTAACCCCTAATTTAAGTACATAGTTTAACTAGGAGGTGTCAATCAACCTTGTATGTCATGTTTTTTGGTGAGCTATTTGATGTATCCAATCCCCTTATGTCATTCAGCAATCCTGAGTGAGGAGAAATTGTAGCTTACCATGTCCTTTGAGTCCACCCCTTTTATTTTTTTTAGCAAGACCTGCTTGGGGATTTTGTCACCCCAAGGGATGATTCCAACCATGTGTACTAGTGGGGTATATAAAAGGGGGAGAACGAAAGTTGTACCTCAATCCAACCATGTTGTAATTGGCGAAGCATCATAGTGATGTGAAGAGTTGGTATGAGCCTTTAGGGTTCCCGATTCATGCTTGTAATGGGTTGGTGTTCACAGTTTGAGCCTCATGTACTGGGTGTATATCGAGGACTCCCTAGTAACCATGTTCATCCTAGATTAGAGGACTTTGTCAACCATACCTATTCTACTAGACTTAGGCTTGTTCTGTTTGAATTATCTTTTTTGTGCGAAACCAGTGATTGTATGATTTACTTCACTCATGCATATACTTTTGATTGATGATTGCTATGTTCTGAGTCCTTTTCCTTGGTCCTTTTGTCAAAAGTTAAGTCAAACCTATAGATAGGTGGACTTGACCTTCTCCAGGGGTAAACTTGATCTCTGCATAGCTAAATTTTCCCTCTATATTTTTTTTTGCTGCTTGGGCAGACCTGACCTATCCAAGGGTGGACCTAACCTATATACCAGTCCTTTGGAGCCTATTTTAACAAAATTTGATCAATTTTTGCTCCTTGGACGGACCTGACCCATCTAGGGGCAAACTTGACCTTTGACCCACCCCTTTCAGGCCTGTTTTGACCAAATTTGACCAAATTTTTCTCCTTGGGCGGACTTGACCCATCCATAGGTAGACCTAACCTTTGACCCACCCCTTTTAGGCCTATTTTGACCAAATTTGACCAACTTTTTCTCCTTGGGTAGACTCGACCTATCCATGGGTGGACCTGACCTTTGATCCACCCCTTTCAGGCCTATTTTAACCAAATTTCACCAACTTTTTCTCCTTGGTTGGACTTGACCCATCCATGGGAAAACTTGACCTTTGACCCACCCCTTTTGACCAAATTTGACCAAATTTTGCTCCTTGGGCGAACCTGACCCATCCATGGGCGGACCTGACCTTTGACCCACCCCTTTCAAGGCTATTTTGACCAAATTTGAACAACTTTTTCTCCTTGGGCGGACTTGACCCATCCATGGGCAGACCTAACCTTTGACCCACCCCTTTCAGGCTTGTTTTCAACAAATTTGACCAAATTTTTCTCCTTTGGTAGACCTGACCCATCCATGGGTGGACTTGACCTTTGACCCACCCCTTTCAGGCTCATTTTAACATAATTTGACCAAATTTTCCTCCTTGGCGAACCTAACCTCATACTGAGCTAGATTTTCCCTCACAGAAAGCCATATATGTGCTACCATTTGCACACTATTTTCCCATTTTCCTCTATCCAAGCATCATTCTTCTCAATTTTTTGAGCTCTTTCCAATGACATATACCACTTCATATGTTTGAGAAGTTTCATAAGGCCCCTTTTCCTTCCCTGTCTACCTTGTTGAGGGGGGCATACCCTACTATTCTCTCACAATATTATGTCATGTAAACCTTCCCTTGCGAGACTGGGTAATCCCCTCTAGATAGCCATGCTTTCCCTCCTCAGAAGCCATACCTTCTCTCCTCAACAATCTCGATCAATCATTTACTCATTTTGAGTAACCTTTCAGTTATTCCAAACCTTCATCTTCTCATTTCAAGAATCATTCATCCATTATGAGAAATCGTTTACTTGTTTTGAGTAGTCGTTCATCTGTTTCAGTCAATATATTACTCATTTTGAGTATTCATTCATCCATTTTTATTATCCTTTCCCCATCCAAGTCCCTTGAACTTTGGGTTATTATCCAAATTGACCTAAGTGTCTGATCTAATTGTAATCATCAACATCCTCTTAGGATTTTCATCCATCCTAAGTTAATCATTATCATTGGCCCAATCAATCCATTTTCAATCTTAAATTGGATTCAGTGCCGCAATCATACATTTATCCTTTAATCCGATCAATCAACATCCTAAGTCACCTAGGATAATCTCCGAATGGGGTTTATAATCCCTTCCTTCATCTTATTCAATCCATCAATCAATCTTATCCAATCCAATCCAATCTCATCCTTATCCAATCACCTTCAACCCAATCAATATACTTTCATCTCGAAGTGGATTCAGTGTCTTAATCATCCTTTGATAATCCAATATGATCATCAAAAACAATCCCATATCATCATCCAATCATCCTAATTTGAGCTTTAATCCAATCCTGATTTGACCTTTTCCTAAATCCTGATTTGAGCTTTAGTCCATTCCCATCCAAAATATTTGATCCATCTTCTTTATCCTTTCATCATCATGAATCCTTATACTCCATCAATAGTGGTCAAGGGAAACCTTAATTGCATTGACAATGATAACAAAAGTCTTGTTGATCAAGAAGAATGTGAGATAGATTCCCTTGACACTGTCATTGCTAGTAAGCTTTCTCCACCTGCTTTCCAAAATCCAATCACCCATTCGAGTTATCCCGTTATGTCTTCATCCATGCCTAATCATGTTGCTTATGTTAACTTTGACAAGGGATATCCATCATACCCATCATATCCTTCATCTACATCATCCTCATTTCTGACAACCAGATCCTCATATCCTAGTATTCCATCACAATTACCCTATCCTAATCCCCTATCCACATCCTCCTCTCTCAATCCTTCATCCACATATACCCACTAACCTAATCTTCCATACCAATCTGGTCACCCCAATCCTATATTCACACCTTCTTATCCTAATCCAACATCCACATCAACTTATCCTAATCTGACATAGATGCATTTCCCTATCTTAATCTACCATCTCAATCTTCCCATCCTAATTCACCATTCCAATATCCTTCCTCCAATCCTACTACTCCATCTACTCCTAACCTTCCATCCAATCCCATTCCTCAATCTAATCCTAATCCACCAATCCATAATCCTTCATCCACTCCTACCTTGCCATCCAAACCTAGAGTATGCAAGTTTCTCACTCCAAAAGTTCTCCAAGGACTTATAACAAAGAAGACATCTCCCACTCCACACCTTGAAGTCATGGAATCATGCCATTCCAACCCATCATCCATGATCATTAGTGACGAGTCCCTTCCCCACCCAACACCTATCATTGATAATACCACTGCTAGCACCACTCAAACCGTCAAAACCATCACATCCTCTGAATCCACTAAGCCCCCATCACCTACCATCACATCCTCTAAATCCACTGATCCCCCATCTCCTACCATCACATCCACCAAATCCATTGAACACCCACCTCCTACTTCAAGAGTCATCAGACCCATCGACGACACCCAAATCCAATCCACCTCTTCCACTCCTACTATCACTAAAATCCATTCTCATGAATGTTTTGAATCCTCCATCCATCCATCTTCCCCACTTGAAGAGTCCCACCTATACTCCATTATCATGCCTATCACACAAGATGATTCATGCCAAGAGTCTGATCCAAAGCATGCCAACATACCCCTTTCTCTAGATCAAGATCCTACCATCCCATCTAGTCCACCTCAAGATCATAGTCCCCCATCCCTTCCATCTCATGATACGCTTGTCATTCAAGCCTCCACCGCTCCATCTCCATCTCAATCACATGATCCCACTACCACAAATCTAGATCCTATCATATCCACTTGTGGATGTCAAAATCTGCAAATGGTTGGCATTTTAAAACCAAACTAATAATCAACATCCATATAAAACAAATCTACATGCTAATAATGCAAATCAAAGCAACAAAGATTTAGATACATAGATTGAAAGCATATAATAATACATGGAGAGAATTATATCTCATAGTGGATTGGTGCTTCTATGGAAATAAGCCCTTTCTCAATCCTTGCTTAAGCTCCATGATATGAAAATGATATGTTGATGATCAAGATGATGGATGGGAAAAATCAGTTCTCCAATGAAGAATGACTTTGCATAAGCTTTGTAAATGAAATTGTAGAGTTGTGGAGATTGTGGAGGATTTGAACAATAGAGGAGACCTCTATTTATGGCCAAAAGTGATAAAAGAATGCCAAACATGGAGGATGTGGGACTACAGATAAGCCAATAAGAAGAGGCCACTTATCAATTTGCGATAGGTTGGAGGATGAGCACATTTTGGTCAATGTGCCAAAGAGAGGGAGATTTCAAATTTGAATTTGAGAGTTAAATGTTGAGTGGGGGACATGTAAGAGCTTCTTAATTGCTTTGTTGGATGTGCATGTCCACTTGATTTTGAATTCAAACTTGAGGGAACATTCCTCAAAGATGCCATGTTGATGGAAAATGCTAATTTTAATAAATCAATAAATTGATTTATTCATGCAAGTGGGAAAAGCTAGAGGATGTGATGGGTGGTTAGATTAGGTCTAATCGGGATTAGATTAGCTTAGGTGATGATTAAGTGATTTTGACTTATTTGATTTAAATACTTCGATTTATTTAAATCAAAAGGGATGGGAAATGACTTTGAGATTTTAATTAAATAAAGTTTGATTTATTTAATTAAAGGATGATGTGAGCCTTTGATTTATTTAAATGAATAACCTTAGGACTAAAGACCCGATTTACCTAGTGAATGGATTTTCTATGTTTGATTTATTTAGTGAGCAGATGAATGTGAATTGGGTGCATGATGTTAATTTCACGTGTCTACATTTTTCCCCTCTTTGAAGCAATGCACTTGTTGCGTTGGTTCAAATAATAAGCTTGCCGTGATCAAAATTCAATTCTCTTTTGATTTTTTAGATGCCCCAGTGGAAAGTACACTAGTACATTGCCCCCTCAAGAGATCAAGTGAAAAGATTCAATTTGAAGGTCGATCTCGCAATAAAGAGGTTCAAACTAGATGGTTATGGATGATGATGCAAATGAAATGGTTTTAAGATGCTTAGAATAACAAATCTATATTATCCTAAACAACTTAAATGATGATATGATGCGATGATGGATGATGTGATATCTATGATTATGCAATGGATGTTTTATGAGATGCTTAGGCTAAGAAGTCTATATTATGATGATGATGCAAATGCAATGCATGTCAAATGATCGATGTTTCCTATTATGTATGATATGAATGATATGTGGTATGCTGACAGTTTTCTGGATGCAAAATGGGTGCATGATAGATGCATTGGTGATGTTATGTTAGCGTGGAAATGAGATGATGACAAGAGGATCCAACAAGTCCATCATCTGACGAGACTTTACTAGAGATGATGATGATAGATGATGATGATTATGATGATGATGATGATTTGCTTATCAAGGATTGGGACTTTAAAAGGGAAACTTACCTTATGTTTTATTACACACATAGATATGATGCATCAAGGTATAAAGAACCAAGATGGCATTGTACCTAGTGCAATGGACTTTGACTTGACAAACAGATAGGAGTATTCTTGTTCACACTTGACATATGGAAACCTTGCTAGGACGTACCTAACAAAGCAAGTCTTCACCAAGTTATTTTACAAGAATTTCCAACAAGAACAACAAACAAAAGATAATGATCATTTCCCCATTCCTATCTCTCTAAATCCTTCATTCGGATATCATCGAGAGGTCCTTGGAATGAGCACAATAAGATAAATAAAAAGAAAAGATCAAGTACGCAAACAAGCCAATGTTCTTCATATCTCTAGCCAAAGGGATTTGTTTTGATAGGATAAGAATCTAAGGTGATATCCAAAATGATGCCCATTGTTCGAATGATATATCCTAGGAGATGCATTGTATAGGATGATGATGGTTTGATAAGTTGATTGATAGGCTATTGATATAAAGTTGATTGACATGTCTGAAAATGATCAAGAGTTTGATTTTGTTTTAAAGGTTTGTTGTTTTCTTTTGATTGTATGATTTGAAGCTTCCTTTTGCTGACTGCTATGACTGTTTCTATTTGTGTTGCAAAAGGAAGAAGGTGATGATCAATTTATTATAGATGATTAATTATTTCGGGTGCAAGCGAGATGAGACAGATGGATTTTTTCAAATATTTGGATGTTTTTGATGTTTTGAAATGTTTTGAGGTTGTTTTTGGTATTTTCAAGATTTTACAAATGTTTTGATTTTTGATTTTCTAGTGTTTTTGGATTTTGTGTTTTTTGAATGTTTTTTGGATTTTGATGTTTTTTGAATGTTTTTGGATTTTTGTGTCTTGGGGGCTGATCAATGATCAACCTTTCCTACATTTAAGCTTAGAGACGATGTAGTTCAGATATCATGTTTTTGATGTTTTCTGACTTTTTGAATGTTTTTTATTTTTGCATGATTTTGACGATTTGGATAAGGATGTGATATTAGTGATATGTTTGGGTTTTTGTAGAAAACCAAGCTAAGGTTGACTGATCGAATTGATGGATTGATGATGATGATAGCATTGTTGAGGATACCCAACAATGCAAGGATTGATTGATTAGGATTGATGACGATAACATTGTTGAGGATGCACAACAATGCAAGGATTGATTGATCAAGATTTATGATGATAACATTGTTGAGGATGCACAACAATGCAAGGATAGTGTTAAGAAACACAAGGATATCCCGAGATGATTTTTTTATTGGATTTGATTGATCAAGAGTTTGAAGCTTGATTTGGAACAAAAGATGTTTAGATGATTTGATGTGATGTTTGAAGTGCAAATTAGATGCAATTGATAGTGATTATTTGGATTGATGTTTGATGAAAGATGAAACTTGATGAGGAGTGTCCTCTTGCCAAAATATGCCATGGGCTAGTGATTTGGATTCTGGATCACAAATGTTTTGACCAGTTTGGTTTTACGTTTTCCAATGTTCAAATTACCACATAAGTTGGAGGATATAGATCAAGATTTATTCCTGAAGAAAAATGTAAATATCTACCCCCAGTGTCTAGCAATGTATGGAATGTGATGGATGAATGCTCAGATAAGTGTATGGATGGATGGATATGGTAAGAACACACAAGTATACCAAGGATTATCTTGTGATAAGATATAGTGTTCAGATAAAGAATTCTCATTTGGATAATGCTTCATGGCTCAGATAACATTGGATATTGAAAATGACCCATGTCAAGATGTTTACCATAAGTAAGTGTAAAGTGTGACCCAAAATTTCATCAAGATCAAGATAACTTGGACTATGGATGCAAATGGATGAAAACGGATTGGATAAATGGTTCATGGATGAAATGGATTTATTATGGATAAGATGGATGGAATGTTGGATTTATTATGGATGGGATGAGATGCTTTCATCTGAAGTGGTGCATGTAGATGCTTGATTCCACACATGATGCCTATTTGCAAAGTTTTCATCATGGTCTTGCCCAAAGTGCCATCGTAGTGGTTTTCACTAGAGGATGATTTTTCTCTTTACTGTTTTCAATCCTTTTTTTCTAATTTTTTTGGGTTTTTTTTCAAAGATTCATGCTGACCCACCTAGTGGTGTCGATGTAGATGCTTCTATCATAATGTGTCATCGATATCCTACCTGAAGAAGTTGCTTTGCTAAGATATGTGCACTTGAATGTAACTTTTGGGATTCTTGATCTGCCTTATTGATATCGGGGTTAACTTTGTCTCTATGCATACATCATGATAGATTACCTTCAGAATCCTTATGATGAAGGGTCATTTTGAATACATGGTCAATGTGAGAATTGGGTATCATGCGTGGAGGCATGGATGGAGTATGTTTAGGGATAAGAGATGGATTGGTTGATAGTTTGGAATTTTTGACTCTCAAAACTTGGGAAGATGAGAAATGATGGGTGGATATGGAAGTGCACATAGAATTAGGACTAACTACTTGATACACTTTGTATGTTGCTTGAAAAGCCTTCTTTTGCTTTTGTGGAAATATTTGATGGATACTTCTCCCCATAGTTTCTTTGACTGATGGAGTTTGATAGGGATGATCTTTTTTTGTATATTTTGGTATCCATGCATATTTGATTTGTCCATTATTCTTTCCAGCTTCTTTTTATTTGATAACATTCTTCGTACTTTGATTTAATTCTTTCTTTTGATGTTGGTCCCAATTCATGGATGGGGTGATGGGTGGATGAAGATTCATGACATGGCTAGTTGTAGTATTGACACTAGTTTCATCATAAGGATTCTTCGTGCTTCCTATGTTGATGTTTTCTTGAGATGAAGTTTTCCCTAGTATGGTGGTTTTAGTACCTTCATGTTTCGATTTTTTCTGTTTCGAGAGCTCTTCTTTAGAATGCATTCTCTGATAAATGACCATTATAGGTGACATTGTTTCAATTTGCTACTCTGCTAACTCTGAATTATGTTGTTCTGTCTGACTTGTCTCCTTGAGTGGATAATGTTGGATATCTACATACATGATGTCTTTAGTCTAGATTTTGGATATATCTGATCCTAATGTTGACAACTCTATTTGACTATATGAATCAATAACCCGCTCTTTTTGTGTAATAATATCAGGAGTAAAGAAATCCTGTTTTGAATGAAGATTGAATCTACGTGTCCATCCATAGAAAGCATCTCATGGGTAGATGAAGGAGAATATGCTACATGGATGTGATAATCATTTGTGACATCTTGCATAGATTGGAGAGTGTCCATTACATCATTGTAGTGTCTTGGAGATATGAATTCTTGATCTTGAATGATTTCATAATTTCTTTTAACATGCTTTGGATCAAGTTCTTGGCATGGGTCAGCTTCAAAGGATGGATTGCTTATAAGGGGTTCTTGGATGTCATCATTAGACATGGTAAGTGGTTCAATATCTTCAAGTGTTGAGTTTAGGGTTCCTCCAGTATCTTTAACCATGAGGTCAAAGGAGGTCAACATGTCTTAGAAAGGACCACTGCTAGACTTTGGTGAAAGATGTTGATCATGCTTTGGAATGAATTCTTTACATATTTCCTCTAACTCATAAGGTGATGTAGAGACAATTTCAACATGATCATAGGTCAATGGATCGTGCATTATGTCAATAGGATCGAATAATCCTAACACTCCTTGAAATAAATTGCTAAAATGTGGCTTTTGATGTATGGTGAGTTGATCATCGGATGGGGTAGAAACATCCTCAATGTGCTCCTTAATTGAGAGATTTCAAACATTGTTTTCAACAATTGTGGCAAAGAGATTGTGAATGTCTTCAACCATAGGGTCAACTGATGTTGACATTTCTTGAATTGGATCATTGTCGAATATTGTTGGTGGATTTTCAGCAATTGTGGTGGGGAGATTGTCAACGATATCACTAGTGGTTAAATGTTCATCGTTATCCCCAGTAGTTATCATTTTTCATGTTTGTGCTTGTGTTTGTTGGGTAGCTTGAGAGGCTTTTTGCATTTATTGATCTTTTGTTTCTTGTTGTGTGGCTAGATATTGTTGGAATCCCCTTTGAAAATTAGCTTGTAATGCCGCATTGTATTGGCCTAATGTGGTGGAAGTTGGTGGTGGTGGGGGTGGTGGTGGATTCAAAATCATGTTGTATGTAGTGACAAGTGTTTGAGATACACTCAAAGTGATCATGGTAGTGAGGGGTTGAGATGTGATGGGTGTGAGAGTGGTGGTTGGAATGATTGAAGGGATAGTGATGGTTGGAATGACTGAGGTGATAGGTCCTTGGGAGACCATATTTTGATTTGTTGGGATTGATGTCATTTGGTTAGATACCATCTATTGGTGAGATGTCAATGGTATATTCAAAGGATTTGATGTGATGGCCTTATTGATGTTAAGTAGATTGATTTGGATGGAGTGATTGGTGCTAGATAAAGGGGGGGGCCCTAAACCAAGGAATGATGTTGATATGGGTAATGATGGTGGAGATGTCTCTTGGCACAATGACTCAACTATTTGGGTAAGTGTAGCAATTTGATCTTGTCAAATTTGATCTTGATTTCGATCTTGACTCCCTTGATATAGTTGATTTGATTTTTGTTCAAGCAAATTTGGGATGCATACTTGTGTTTTTTGAATGGGATCATGGACAAATTGATTTTGGACATTGTTATGATTTGGGATGATATTCAGATTCAGCATGATAGGTTGAAATTGACCATTGTTGATGTTTGGAATATTCGTATGATTTGCAAATGTATCCATCCCAAATTTTGTTCGATTCTTGTTTGGAAAACTTGTACTTGATACATTCTCATTTTGCATGTATGGATTTTGTGAGATGATGTTCGTTTGAAGGCTCATGCATTGATTGTTTGGTTGGTGGATTGGTAGGTTTGTACTTGGATTTAAATCTACCATTGGGAAAGGTGTCCCAAACTTCAATTTGGGCATACTTACATTTATTGTACTATTGACATTTGTCGAAGGTAATGATCCCATGTACAGTTTATATAGATGTGTGTGTTGATAATCAATCGGCGTTGTAAGGATTTGATAGCTTAGTTGACTTGGATTACTCATGATGTATGGATCAAGTTTTTATTCCATGTTCCTCTTGTGTTTTGAATTTGTTGCAAAATTGACCTCTAAGGTTATTAGGACTAATGACGAGAGGAAGGATGAAAAGGGGAAATGATATGAGTGTTGACCATTTAGGGAATTTGAATCAATGCTAGACTTAGGGTTTTGATTTTGATTGGTTTGATTGGATAATGAACTTGTAAACCCTAAGATGTTTATATGTGATATTAGGATGAACTTGTTCAAAGAGGTGATAATTTAGCTAAAGGTATGAGAAAGGATGCATTTCAATACTCCTAACTAAACAAGGTGATTTTGGTTTTGATGATCTACCCAATTCTAGAATGGTTTTTCCAAAGCTCTAAAGTTGTTTGGTGGGATGAAGATGATAAATTTTTGGGATGGATGAGGTGTTTGATTTGATCCTAAATGAACCTAGGAAGGACTTGTTTACAAGACCAAGATAGTGAAGAACATTCTTTTCTCTAAGAGTAATTCAAAATCAAAAGACCAATGTTTGCATGAAAACCATATGACCAAAAGATGCCTAAGCACATGTGTGGGGTCCAATTGATTCAATCTTTTCTTAATGAATTCTTTTATTACAAACACTTCTTGATTAGGTTTTCAACTAAATGTCCAATGTTCTAATTTTCTTTCATACCACAAAATGTATTATGCAAAAATTGAGGAAATCAAGGCAAAGGTTTCCTAATGTTGACCTTAGTAGGAGCAAATTGAGATGAAATCCAAATTATTAGAAGCCTCTAAGGATACAAATCCCAAGGGAAAGCAATAACATGTGAATTCGTTCAAGGATATTTGCTTCTCCTAAAGGGTTTGATATTTTATGCTCATGTTGAATATTGGTTTTCAAATGTTTTCGATAAAAGCACTATGTTTTCAAATCAAGAACAAGTACAACCCTATGGATGTGAAAGATAATATTTGTTGAATCCCCACTTGGACAAGTCCAGCTATGCTTATCTTTAGTGAATGGTTAGATGCTTGACCCCACTAGCTCCCCTCCATGACACTCACTTATATGGGGCAGCCAAGCATCAACACCCATGAAACTTCCATGGCATGTTTTCCATTTCTTCTAAAGATCGTAAAAGTGTGGGGTGGCTTCAGAACAACCATTCTTGCACCAACAAATAGATCAAGGATTTTAGAAAATTCTAGCACATGGGTTTTAATAAGGACTTTCTATTTGTGGAGATTGACCCATATGACAAGAGTCCCCTTTCAAATCCATCTTGTTGGAATCAACCGCGTGATATTGGAATTTACTCCAATATCCACATTTATATCTTAGTTGGAAATACTCTTGGCTTTAGAGTGTTACCGGTTGATTCATTCCCTTGGGTGAGTACTTTTTCCCCAAGGCAGGCCCTCTAGGATAAACAAAATTGAGTGAAGACAAAATCCGTAACTCGATCAATCTTTGATGGCAACAAAGAGAGAATATATGCAAAAATTCCCCCACTCACACTCGCACACAATCTTGTTCAATTAGAAACCCAAATCAAAGTGTGGAGGTGATTGCTTTATCTCACTCTAAAGTCATGAAAAAGGCCTTTTGATTCTCAAGATCACTATAAAGCACGAGAGAAGCACATACGTCCTTTTTCAATGCCTTTAGTTTAAGTAAGCCTTCACAAAAAACAAAGTTGCACTTGTTCTTTTTAAATCCACAAAGAAAAATGTGAGTTCTTTTTAAGCACCAAAAGATGAGTGAGAGATACTTTGTTCAATTGTTAATCCAAGAAACAAAATCTAGTAAATTGTGATCTAAAGTTTGTTTTACCCTTTGCAAGAAATTGAAAGATTCTTTTTAAACCCAAATGAAAATTTAGTGTCCTAAGAAAAAAGAGTTAACATTTTTGGTAAAAAGTGTTTAAACCAAACACTTAAAGTGTCTACAAACACTTTGATCTTTCAAAATGCTATCTTCATGCTTCATTTTCCTTTGTCTTTCTTCTTTGCTTTTCTTTGTTCTCCTTTGTTTTCCTCATTTTCCTTGTTGTCCTTCGTTAGTCTTTGTGCCTATAAACAAAGTAAGATCTGAGTTTTAATTCATTTCCCTTGTTATGCCAAAACTATTTGAAAAAAAAAAATGCTCACACTAATTTCTAGTCAACTCATTAAAAAGTAATGTTAAGAGCACTTTTAAAAATATCAAACTTTTGAAAACATGCTCATACTAATTACTAGTCAACTCTTCAAAAAGTAGCTATTTGATTAAGTATATCATTCTTGATTAATTGATTGAGTAGCTACTATGGTACAAGGGATGAAGAGTAATTTCAGCTGCACATAAACAAGAAAAAAATCCATGTTTTTTGAGGCATTTCTCTTGATCTTTTCATGGCATCCAATTGTCAAAGGCATGCACAGGCCCAAGGTTTTCTCTTATTCCCAAACAAATTCGTATTTACAGCTTTCCAATCTTCAAGTATGCCCTTCAAATAATCAACGAGGTAATCAAATTCTTCTAGATACCTACAAGCTTAGCACAAAGGTAAAGGAGCACATATCTGCAACATTTAAGAATTTAAAAGAAAATCTCATAGCTAAAGGTAGAGATAATGAATCATTCTTAAGAGGCAAACCATTTTAAAGCTACCTATTGATCATAGCAGAGTAAAATCATCAGAGTAGAGCCTCTATGCATTTATTGAGACACAATTTTTTATGACTATTGATGGTTAAGTCTCCTCAAGGTTAGCTAAAAGTTATACTGCACAGGTACAAAATCTTTGCATGAGAGATATAGAAGACAAAAGGGAATTAATGCGTAACAACCAGCTATAACAAACTAGACAACACATTTAAATTATTTGACATAAATCTTTTAAGACGTTGATCCAGCTTGAAGATCGTTGGAACTTAAGAGTACATGATAGAAGTGGGTTGATTGATTGACGTACCCACTTTGTTTTTATTTACCCAATGGTGAGCGAGTAAAGTAGATGAAGCTGAGTGCCTCGTTGATTTGTATCATCTCTGGAAGGAATAGTAATAAAGACATCCTCTTGTCTCTAAGAATTTTGAAAGTGCAGACAAGACATTATTGCACACCAAAATATTAAAGATAATAATAGAAACCTAGAGCAATTAATGGAAATATGGCAGCGGAACTTGCTAACCTCCGAAATGTAGAGATCACTCTAGTTGTAGTTATACCACCGTCAGACACAAGGTTCATAATGTGCAAGCTCAGTTTCTTTCACATATTTTAATATTTCTAAATGATAGTTGGATGTTACTGGTTTGAACACAATTAAGAGGATGGGATTGCAATAAGGGGAGTGGTTGCGTTTTAAGCTCAACCAAAAAAGACTTGAGTAAAAACATCTGCTACACCATCACAATAATTCGCCTATCTACTTCATTTGACTTCCCTCAAAAGACATCGTGCCAAAGATATAAAAACAACTTCCACTAAAGAGTTTTCTAGTAACTTTTAAGTTAAATGCAATTCACAAGTGTAAAAGTGGATTTCACATCCCTTGACTGAAGCCTTTTAGCCTGTGCCAAAAATGGAATATTTCCTAAAACTAGGTGTGTTCATTCAATAGAGCGTAAGGCCTGGAGGAATACTACGACCACAGGTTCTTGACTAATTTTAAGGTTGAAGGGCTGCAAATGGATCTATCCACGTACCTACCTTTACAAGATCACCGTGACAGATGAAAGTTTGTGGGTATGGTTGTTAGCATGTTTCAAGTATGACTGCTATTAGATGTTAGCATGTTTCAATTATATATGCACATTCGTCAGTGAATTCATTGACATCAACCTGTAGATCACTTAGAATGTCACGTCAAAGAGCTTTGTTTTAGTGTAAGAAATCATAACTCAATTCAAAAACAACAAGGCGCAAACTCCTTTGACGTGACGCCTTCACTTGAAGTCAATGAGTAGCAATAAAAGATTTAATGCCTTTCAAGTTTGATATTGAAAGACTACCATTGTGCACAACAGCATAAACTATTCATCATATGCAACAACATTTTTAATGCAGTGGAGTGAAAAGAAGGCGATGGCATGAGAATTGGTGCAATTGGCATGTGCAAAAGACTGGGGTCCATTATTATTTGACAAATATTCAAACTAATTCAACCAGGTTTTAGCAATCCAAATAGATATTTCACAATGCAAATAGATATTCTATGATGTAAATAAGATGCTTTGTAGATGCATTTAGTTATCTTTTAATCAAATAGTTGTAGAAGCTGTCACTCAAAATGGGTCGGCCAGAAATGAATTCAAAATGAAGAAGCATAGACAAAGCACATGCTCAACATATCTCACATCTAGTAAACCAAAAATATGGATCATTAGTTAGCTATAAATGGATCTGCAACATGTACGAATAAAACAATGGTTGATCAGATACTCTATAAAATGGCAGATTATGAATTCATGAGCTAAGAATTAGCAACCACGACATAGACTTGAGGAAATTGGAGAGTGGCATTTATTTCAATTCCAACACTATGAAAAACATGTATGAAAATGAAAATAACAATGATAACACAGAGAAAGTGTGTGAACTTTTGGACATAATGCCTCAAAGCATATTAAAAAACCATGATATCCAGAATGCAATTATTACATAATATGTCCCAAATGGATTTGTAAATGCATTTAGCCAGTGTGTATAGAAAGAATAGTGAATAAAGAAACTCTCAAGCTAATGAAATTGAAATCATAAACAGAGCATGTTAGCCTTTTTTTTTTCTTTTGAAATTTTCTAGCAAATGACATCGAATGCTAAGGGGTTCAATTTGAATCTAGACGCTAAGACTAAAATCTAAATGAACATGAAGTCTAAAGCTTAAACTATCAGAGATTCAACCCTCAATCTAGCACCATTATGTGGATGTCAAAATCTGCAAATGGTTAGAATTTTAAAACCAAACTAATAATCAACATCCCTATGAACTAACTCTACATGCTAATAATGCAAATCAAAGCAACAAAGATTTAGATAGATAAATTGAAAGCATATAATAAAACATGGAGAGAATTGTATCTCATAGTGGATTGGTGCTTCTATGGAAAGAATCCCTTTCCCAATCCTTGCTTAAGCTACATGATATGAAAATGATATGTTGATGATCAAGATGATGGATGGGAAAAATCAGTTCTCCAATGAAGAAGGACTTTGCATAAGCTTTGTAGATGAAATTGTGGAGTTGTGGAGATTGTGGAGGATTTGAACAATAGAGGAGACCTCTATTAATGGCCAAAAGTGATAAAAGAATGCCAAACATGGAGGATGTGGGACTAAAGATAAGCCAATGAGAAGAGGCCACTTGTCAACTTGTGATAGGTTGGAGGATGAGCACATTTTGGTCAATGTGCCAAAGAGAGGGAGATTTCAAATTTGAATTTGAGAGTTAAATGTTGAGTGGGGACATGTAAGAGCTTATTAATTGCTTTGTTGGATGTGCATGTCCTCTTGATTTTGAATTCAAACTTGAGGGAATATTCCTCAAAGATGCCATGATGATGGAAAATGCTAATTTTAATAAATCAATAAATTGATTTATTGGTGCAAGTGGGAAAAGCTAGAGGATGTGATGGGTGGTTATACTAGGTCTAATTAGGATTAGATTAGCTTAGGTGATGATTAGGTGATTTTGACTTATTTGATTTAAATACTTTGATTTATTTAAATCAAAAGGGATGGGAAATGACTTTTGAGATTTTAATTAAATAAATTTTGATTTATTTAATTAAAGGATGATGTGAGCCTTTGATTTATTTAAATGAATAACCTTAGGACTAAAGACCTAATTTACCTAGTGAATGGATTTGTTGTGTTTGATTTATTTAATGAGTGAATGAACGTGAATTTGGTGCATGATGTTAATTTCATGTGTCTACACCACTAATCCCTCTCCTGATACCACCCATCCAAATGTTGCTATCCCATCATCTCCCTCTCATGATCCCCCATCATCACCTAAAACTGTTATCCCCACACTGCTTGCATATCCCCTTGGCACTCTCACATTCTTCCATGGTGGCCTCCTTGTAGAAGAAAAACATAGTGTATTTACCACCCATCATCATCCACCTAATAATGGACTTGTATCATGTTTTCAAAATAACACAAATCCTATCCTGGATCGCATGCTCAAGAAAATGAACTATCAAGGAAAAGGCCTAGGCCTTCATGAGCAAGTTATTTTAGAGCCCATGCAAGTCAAAGAAAAAATCTGCATGTAAGGTCTTGGGCCTATTTCCCAAGACTCACAATCTAAAGATGTTTGTACAACCTCTAGACATCATCAACAAGCCTTTTCCAAAAGAAATGTTAGCTCTTCCCATCACTCCACCAAATCATATGCTTCCATCCCTCCTCCTCTATCATATCACCTCAAAACAACCGTCCATATTCCTCCTTCATCTACTCCATCCATTTTGGGTCCTTATGTCTCTCCATCCACCATCACACATCCTCCAAGTCCTAAGTCTATTTTGGGCCCTTATATCCCAAAATCACCACCTCCATCTCATCCTAGTCATCCTTTCATCCATTCATCACCTATCCATGTCATCCATCATGAACATCCCACTTGCATATCCCATAATCAGGATCAACAAAGGTACACACCTAAACATCCTCCATCACTCCACATCATCCATATCCTTGCACCCATCCCATTGCTACTAAAAGCACTTTGGATGCTCAAGTAAAAATACCTAAATCCAAACATCCACATGAATCTAAAGCCCCCCATGTCCCCTCTAAAAGACATAGTGAGGAGAAGAAAAATCAAATCCATCGACCACAAAGGCCCACCAAAGAAAAAATCAAAACCATGTGGATCCCAAAGAAAAAAGATGCAATACCATCAAATGAAAAATCTATAAGAACATCCAAAGTTGCTAATCCATAACCTAGTCATACAGCCCTTTCATCTCCTAAGTCTTTTTTTGGTCCTTATGTTCCAAAATTCACCATCCCATCTCCTCCATTATCCCCACATTCTCCATCCATTAATCCTCTTATCTTTTCACATCCACCACCACATGTGCCAATGTTGGTCTTGAACACATCTCCCCATCACATATCCACCCCATCATTCCATCCATACCCCTTGTCGCATCCCATCCATTATCCCATGTATCTCCCCTCTCAAATCTCTCTAATTCATCATTTTGCATAATCCATTTATCCTAATAAGGTTGTACTAACATCCAACAGTCGCTTCAAACACAGGCTCCTAATACCTCATATAGAACTTGATGCTTGAGTCTTTCATCCATATCCTTATTACATGTCTTATAAATCCACTTATTCGCCTCCCTATCCTTATCCATCTCCTTTTGCATGCCATCCAAAAAGTCCAAAAATTCCAAAAAGTTCAAAAGTCCAAAAAAGAAGTCAATAAAATAAAATAAAATCAAAAAATAAAATAGTAAAGAAAAATAATCCATCCAATGGTGAAAACTTGGAAAACAAGTGCCTTGGAAAAGTACCATGATGAAAACCTGGAAAACAGACATCATGCATAAATCCCTATTTGCACTTGGGGGCAACTTCTTGATATGCATTCCCTGCATCCGCTATGCTTCCTGCTACACTTTCAGCTATGCACCCATCTTCTTGCTATACATCCTTTTTATTCATCCCCTCCATCCTACTGATATTACACATCCTACTTGGTGTATCCCATTTATCCCAATCCTTCTATCCTCCTTGTGATTTTGATAACGACAGGGGAAAACATATAAACAAGCTTTGGGAAGCTCTTAGCATACATCCCCCTCATTTGCACACTATCCTAATCCTCATTCACACTCATCTATCTACCTTATCCAGCCGTCTTGGTACATTCAATCTCCCTTCTTTATCCATGCATCCTATCTTCATCCATCTAGCTCCTTTATTTTCCTATCCTTCTCTATTGCATCCTTCATGCCCCCTTGCACATGACATATCTAGAGTGGGGGCACCTATCTTCCTTGGTGATATAGTTCTTTTAAACATCATTCATTCCATTAGAGCAATCCCTTCCATTTCCCTCTCCTCATCTCCTTATCGTTATATCCATCTCCCCATCCTTATCTTCCTATCCTTCCATCATAGCATCCCTTTTCATCTATTCATCTGGTAACTTTTTCCTCATCCAAATCCTTATCTTCCTATCCATCAATCCAACCAATAATTTTCATCTCCCCATCCTCATCTCCAAATCCTCATCTCCTTCTCCTCATCCCATCTTATAATCCCTTTTCATTGGTATCTCTCCATCATATCATCCTCCCAATTCATTTTTTGATGATTTGGATAACTATCCCATCCCTAAGCTTTGTGTAGTCACCATCCTCTAATCCAATCCCACAGGTCTATCTTGTCCCATCGTGTCGGTCCAATCATGTTATCCCCTTATCTAGGGTTATCTCATCATCTTTCATCCATCACTTGTCTTTGGCCTTTTTTCGAACTACATTTCCCCTGTGCTTTCACGTAGGGAAGGTCGATCATTTGATCCACCCCTGGGGTTCCTTTATTTCCTATCATTGGTCTTTCTACTTTGTCCATCTGATCCTTTATCATCTATCATTAATCTTTATCTCTTGTTCCTATTGTTTGTCCCATCTTGTTCATCCATCAAGGTCTTCATCATCCTCTTTTTTCTTTGTCCATGATCAATTTTTAGCCTTTTATCAAACTATGAGGGCTCTACGCTTCCACGTAGGCAAGGATAATCTTTGATCAGCCCCCGAGCCCCTAGGTCACAAGGATTTTTTAGTCTCCTATCTCATATCTTGTCTCCTTTGTTTCGCATCATCAAGATATGCCCTCATCTAGCTAGTTCTTAACAAACAAGATCCACTTTTATCCATAGATCTAGTCGATCCTGAATATCTTGCGTCATATCGATCTTTTAGCTTAGTATCCATTATCGGTCTCAACAAGATGCATCCTTCCTAACAGACCTCATCAATGCCATCTATCCCCTTGATCCTATGGAAAAGGATGTTTGAAATTGATTGCGATCTTTTGATGCTTTTATCTTTTGTTTATCATTTGAGCTCCCTATCATCACTTGTCATGGTCACCTTGATCTATCATATCATGGTGTGCTTTGACTAGTCAGCATGGGGGCATATCTTGATCTTTTCTTTGTCTTTTTATTTTTTGTTGTCCCACATAGTACACACCAAGATCCCTGAGATCTTGTGCTACACTGGGGCATCCTTGTGTGCTTATGGTTATCCCAATACCTAGCCTGACCAAGGTCGTCACAACTTTGGGGTGTTGGAATAGCCTTCTTGTTTGATGTGTTTGTTTCATGCATTAGACACTAATCCACCTTGGTTCTTCATACCCTAGTGTCTTTTGTCTTATGCTATAGCAAAAATTAGTGCTCCAAAGATGACAAAATTGCATTAGGATCACATTTCATCTTCCCCACCCATGCATTCATCCTTCCTCACTCTCCCTCCCATATCCATCCAATCTCTTATCATCATCTCTTCAATCTTCTTAGAATAATATAGATTTGTTATTCTAAGCATCTTGTCCATCATCATTTTTATTCCTTTCATCTATCTCACATCCCAATCCAATCCTCTCCCATTCAATCTAGCATAAATCATCCAATCATATCCTTGGTCTTGTTCCCAGTCTTGTTACAAGCCTTGATCCAATCATCCTCATCCTCATCGTCATCATCATCATCATCAGGAGGTGTCCTTCCCTATCCCTTCGGTGTTGTTTTGGGATGTATCCTTCCCTCATCAACAACACTTTCATTATCATCACCGGGAGGTATTCTTCCCTATCCTTTAGTGGTGTTTTGGGATGTATCCTTCCCTCATCAATACCACTCATTAGGATATATCCTTCCTATCCTCATGTTTTTTTAGGATCTTTCATTCCCTCCTTCACAACACTTCATCCACCATCAACCCCTTTTGGCTCGCACCTTGACTGGGGCAACATCATATATCTCCTCAAATCTTTTTTTTTGCTTCAACCATCTCTTATCGCTTATCCTCCTATCTTGTCCATCACTTTGCATCGTCTTCTTCATCTCCCCTAGCATCATCTCATCCATTTCAAGATCACATTCATGTTCTCTTGAACTCGCATGTCCTCTCAGGGGGGCATCCTTCATCCCTAATTTTCATCATTTTTTCCCTTCCTAGTCATTCCTTTGATAACTGGGGCATCTTTCCCAATCTGACCATCTTCTTCTAGGTTCTATATTTTAATATTCTTTGAAATGATTCTACTTCATAACACCATCTCAAAGAGGGGAAAAATGTAGACACCTAAGTTTAGATACTTAATTTATCCAAATTTATCCCCTTTCATCTAAGCATCCCCTTATTTGCATTAATTAAGTAATATCACTATTATTTAATTAATATCCTCTAAAATTCTTCTAATCCCTGAGGTATCTAGTTAAATAATTAAATACCTTCCCCTTTTCATCATATGAATTAAATAAATATGACATTTATTTAATTCCTTATATGTCCCATCCTCCATCATTTTTTATCTAATCATAATTCATTTTCTAATCTCATCATTAGGGATGTGTACATGCCTAATCCTTGATTAGGATGTGTCACATCGTCCAACTTTTGCAAGTTGGCTTCTATTCTCTCTTAGCCACCTAACCCTCCTCTAATCCTTCATTAACTAGCCTAATCAACCTCTCAAAGAATTTTTAATTCCTTTTATCCTTCCAAGGAATATTAAATTTCTTTTACTCTTCCCCATCTAATTTTTGACTTGTCACATCAAGTCACATGTGAAATCTAACTTGCCTCTAATATATCATTAATTAGTCTAATCAAGTACTTGCACAACCTTAATCACCTAATTAGGTCATCTCTAATCCCCATATCATTTATGGAATGTGTCCTTAGTCAACTTCATTAAAAGCTTCTTTTTTTTTAACAAGGCACTCCATTCCCCATGTGAATTTTTAATTCACATTTAATCCCCGAATGCATTTAAAGGAATTTTAAATTCCTTCTCTAATCCCCATAAGAATATTTGAGGAATATTTAATTCCCCATATTTCCTCTCATGCACGTGGGGACTGGGGCCTCCTTTATGAGGAGATCTTGTCCAATTCTAAGGTACTATGTACTCACCTCAATGTCATGTACTATCCTTCCACCTCATGTACACATCATCTTTTTTAAGCCATATCACATGCCATACATCAAGATGTGAGGGTTTGTGAGTTCGCAACTCACCTTAGCCCGACATCTTGATATTGGTGGCTCAATCTTGACCATACATTTCCCTAGAGAATTTTAAATTCTCTATAAATAACCCCTCTTTTCTCTCATTTTGAGGGGGGAGATCATCCATTATAGCCAAAATCTTGCAATTTTTTTTTAGAATCCATACTTAGCCATTTTTCACACTTGCATCCACTTTCATCCATCCTCATATCATCATCTAGCTTGCATCTTGTTCCATCCAAGGAGAATACAACACCAAAGGATCAATTTGAGACAAGGTAAAAAGTTCCATTTTATTTTGTATTGAATCCAACTAGGCTAATCTTGAGGTGTAGGTTTCTTTTAGTGTTATTTGCTTTACTCTGTTTGTTTCTCTTATTCTAGCACATAAATTTTCCCTATCACAAGCAGTAACCAACTATTTTCGCTTTTTAGTTTCAACAAAATATCTCCTTTTCCAACAATATTAGATGACTCATTATCACCAAAATAAACCTTAATAAAATTACAATTTTGATAGTTTTTGAAGTATTCTCATCACAAAGTGGCATTGAAAGATGCTCCAAGATGAAGCACTGAAAAATTTGTTGTAGTTCCTCCTATTGATAGATCAAGAGCACTCACATCTTCTTCATATAATGTATTTGTCCCATGTATTTTTTACTGATTTTTAGCCTTTTAAAAGACCAATAATTTATTTTGATGTGGCCTTCTTTGTCACAATACCAAAAACTAATGTGTTTTCCTCTTAACCTTAATCTCTTGCTGTAATTTTATCTCCTATGGTTATACCTCCCTAATTCTTATGATGTCCCTCTATTGCTAGTTATCAAAACTACTCTCGATAAAGTACCTTGATTCTTCCTTCTCATATCTTTACTAAGAAGAGTCCCTTGACAACATCATCAAATTTTAATACAATTCTCTTCTTGCTAGAGATTGAGTTGTTGGTATTCCAACCATCAAAATACACCATTTTCATGCAAGGTTTGACATGACATATACTCCATACCATAGACCTATCATTGATATTTCCTTGCAAATGCTAACTATTTGTTAGACTTGTTAGAACTGTCTACAATTTTGTTATTAACCATGACTTTATTAGAGTCCTAATCTTACTTTTTCTCTGATTTTCAAGTTTTCTAAGATTGAAGATGATGTTTTTCACATGTATATCAAGTTTTTTCTCCATAATATCTTTTTGTGGTCTAGTCTGTTACATCTAAGACACATCCAATTTTTTTTCTAAAATCTTCCTGTGCTTTATATTAATAATGTAATTTGATCTAGGTTTTTTATATTCTATATATCTAGGAATTCCAATCAAGACTTTTCTGGATCCAATAAGAGCTTAACACTTTCGAAAACATGCTTGGATTGTGAAGGAATATTTGACAATGCCATTGATGGTTGTGAGGTCTTTTCCATGTTGCAACTTGAATGGAATTTTGTTGCAACTATGATGGATTTTGAGTCCTAGGATCCAAAGGTTTCTTTATTTACCAATCACTTATTTTTTCATCATCTAATTGTCTTTTAATGGAATTTTTTTGAATTTGGGTTGGTTGTGGTAGAATGAGTTAATCCAGCCAACAGTGAATGGGGTATTGAATGTTATGAGATCATGTACAAAGGCCAAGTATGTGAAAAGAGTATTTTTTACCTCATTTCCTATAGTAGTGAATTTTACTGATGATTGGGGACCACCATACAAAATCTATGATGAAACATGTTGGACCAATGTAGAGCTTTGTAGGACTAAGAAAATTATTGGCTGGTTGAAATTATTATATTATAGTCTCATTAGCTTTGCATTATTCACAACTATGAAAATGAAGTTTGTCTATATATGCCAAATTTTTTGCAAATCAATATTTTATCCAATAATTAAATAGGTATGATGTTTTTCTTTTATAAAAAATTGTACTTTGTGTCAAAAAAAACTTGGAGAAAAGGTTGCATGTGAGTTTATAGAGAAGAATAATGTTTATCTTATAACAATTGCACCAACATTGGTTGTTGGGTCATTTATAATGCAGACTATGCCTCCAAGCATGGGTGCAACTTTAGGACTACATTAACAAGTATGTAATCTGAGAAACTTTTTCCCAATGTTTTCCAATAGAATATCAAGAGGCTTGCTTGGTTAAATTTCATTAAAAAATCTTTAAAAAATGGAGCATCTAAACTAATAAAAGTAAATATCTAAAAAAAATTATAGTCTATTAATTTTGGAGGCTATAAACATTTTTGTTCAATTGAAAATTTTACTGTCCAAAACCTAAAAGACATGTAATATAACCCATTCCAATTAAAGAAATATCTAGAGTACAATATTCCAAATAGGTAAGTGAGTATACTAACTTGCTAAGGCTCATTATCATTAGTCTTATAAAATAGTACAACATATAAATCATAACAAAAGTTGATAAAATATGATTGATGCTTATAGGTTTAGAGATGTAGATGTGTCTTTGCCACTGGTAGTATATTCATCAAAAACAAGCTTGTTGATACGGGCTTCAAATTCAAGTACACCGGCCATTCAAAGTTGTCTAGAGAAAGGACTTTTGCCAAACATCTGAATTGGGGAACCAAGCAACATCCTTTGATAATGAGTAGTTTCAATTCTATGTGAAAAGGAGTTTAACTTTATAATAAAACCTTAGATAGGAAAGTAGGCTATCCTTTTAGGAGAGTTTAAAGTCCAAGATTTTAAATAGTAAGCTTAATATATAATAGAACCTCATAAAGAGAGATAAGTGGTATGTTAAGATGACTTAAATGTTGGTTTGTGTGTATAGTTTAAGCAATATTAATAAGAAAAAATTATTAAAATATCTCAATAAAAATGTCCAAGAAAATTGGTTTATAGATGATGAACCATTTAGCAAATTCCAAACGTTTTATAAAAAGATGAAGATAAAATTTCTAAAGAACTTGAAAACATCTCATTATAAACTAAAATGTTAGATAGATTTCCTATGTTCCCTCCCTAAGTTCCTAGATTGTCAATCACTACTTGCATCTCCTATTTTATGTGGCCCTTGGAATTACTATTATAATTTATAAGCCACAATCTCAACCAAAAATTCCAAGAAATTTGGTGTGCGACTAATGAATTGATGATATCTTTTCTTTTTTAATTTAATATTAAACTATTTTATGATTATTGTGACAATTAATTTTTTAAAATATATTATGGGTTTTTTAGTTGGAATTGATTTTTATAAATTTTTATTTAAAAAGAGAATTGTTTAAATAAAATAAAAATAATGAGTTTTATGTTTTATAATTTGAGAATTACTTAACTTGTATTTTTATATTTTCATTTTGTAATTTATAAAAATTAATTTGATTTATTATTATGTAAAACAACTTTTACTTAATATCTTCTTGTCGATTATTATCTTAGTTTTCAACAATGTTCATTTCACGACTTTCTTTATAATAGACTAATTGATGTTGCACACAATAGTCTAAGAAAAATCAACATGATGCAACTAGTCCACCAACTTTAATTCAAGAAACACAAATGGATAATGTTGAAACAATTGCCCTAATGCTAAAATGGAAATGATGGAAATGGTCTTTTGTGCAAGCCAAGATCTTTAGGTGGGCTTGGCATGGTCTAGAACCCAAACATGGTGGAAGTGGAAACCATTTAGGAAAGACAATCTTGGAAAGTAAGCAAAGTGAAACATTTCATATCAAATTTTAGTTTTCTAATTGACATCAATGGGTTTATGGGTCATACAAATAGGAAGGGATGATGGGAACATATAACAACATTTTTGCAAACAATACATAAAAAATAAATAACTTGAGGGGATTTCAATGTTATCCTAGATTCTTTAGAAAAGGGGGGAAGCACAAAGATAACACATGCACAAATGGATTTGATCAAGTTGGAAATTTAATATTTGAATACGCATCCAATGTAAGAGATTATACAAAATGGATGAAAGATATGAAAAAAAAAATGGGATTATTGATGGCAAATCATACTTTGGAATTGATCCGTCATCCCTCAAACTAGAAAGCATAAAAAAACAGGTGGATGTATAGATTGAAAGAAGAAGGAGACAAGAAGTGATACAAAGGAAAATTAGTGGTGAAAGGATTTGATCAACAATAGGGTGTTGCTTTCATAAAGAAAAAGATAGCATGTAGTGAAAATGATTACTATTTGGGAAATGTTGGGATTAATTTTTGTTTACGATCTTGAAATGGAGAAACTTGATGTCAAGACCACATTTCTACATGGTGATCTAGAAGAAGAATTATATGTGCAACGATCAAAACACTTTGAGAATTATGGACATGAGAATATAGTTTGCAAATTTAAAATGAAGTTTGTATGCGATAAAACAAGCTCTGTGACAATGGTACCTAAAGCTTAGTTCCTTCATGGCTAAATTTTTTTTATCTAGGTGTGAATCGGATCTATATGTTTATTACAAGGCTTTGGAGAATGATGAGATTCTGCTGTTGTTGTTGTTGTATGTTGATGATATGCTTGTGATTAGAACTATCATGAATATTGTTAGTAAGTTGAAACAACAATTAGTTAACAAGTTTTTGATGAATATCTAGAGGGGCTAATAAGAAAATTCTTTGAATGAAAACCATAAGAGATTGATAGAAAAGTTAATTAAAATTTTCAAAAAAAAGTATATTTAAAAGGTTTAGGACATGTTCCATTTGAAGAATGCCAAGACTGTCAGTACTCCTTTAGCTAATCATTTCAGTTTATCCTCAAAGTTGTGTACTAAGACACAATGTAAAGAGCTAGGTATAATTTTGAAGAATATAAAAAAATTTAATAGAACACAATATAGCGTATAAACTAAGATTTAATATTAACGAATCACTGCCAGATAGATTTACACTCTCAGAAACAGAGTAGTGGTTGGGAAATAATCATTCAATGTCCACAACGATTATAAAGAATCTCCATATCTGACTCAGATTTATACAAGGCAATGATAAGGCGTTCCAAATACAATTTGAATATTACCAGTGAATAGATCTGGATTCTACCTGTACAAAGGAATTTGGCCTTTGTCGGGCTTGGTAATCTTGTCCTTTGTTTCCTTGAGATCCGACCTAGAGATTGTGCAGTAGAGGATGACAGATGGTTGTCTACTGAAATCGTCGCTACTGGCTTTGCCTTTTGTTGAGAGGGGAACATAGGCTCGGGTAGATGTCATTTCCTTACACAAATTGTTTTCCTTGCTCACCACGCGATGATCCCGACTCTCTCTAATTCTCCAGTTGATGTCGCTCATAGAGATAAATGGGATGACTACAGGAAACAATGCCATGCTAGTGATATCTATGGATCTGCACACTTCATCTCACAAAGCCACGACCAAGTCATGCTTTAAATCGTCTGAGATCTTTCAGAAAGAAGTAAGTCAATCACCCACGGCCAGAGCCTATGGCTCAGCTAGATCACTTCTCTTAATTCCTCAAACACTAATCACTGCAACCTGGACGCCACGAATATAAATTATTAATCGAAAGATGTCGATGAGATAGCAAACATGGAAGAGCCCATGAACCCAACTACGTTGTGTACCTGGATGCCACGTAGGAAAGACTACGTCCCCCTCTAAATCCGTGATACCCAAATGTGAAGATTCGAGCCAAATAAATACTAATTCAATCATGTCGAGATGGAATGTCGGCCAGAAGATCAAGTCAAAAGAAAAATATAAATTGTAATCTAATAATTTATTTCTTGTAGTGTTGAGAAACACTATTTTAAATATTTCCCTCTAGATTAAGCCAAATTTTCGGGCACATTACATACAAGAAGAAAAAGAAAATGAAAGGAGTGTCTTATTCCTCTGTTGTTAGGATCCTTATGTAGTAACCATCAACACAAGACTCAACATTTTTCATGCAATGAGAGTGGTCAACAGGTACTTGAGTACTCCTCGTAAGTCTCGTTGACAAGCAATGAAATGGATTTTGAGATGTTTGAAAGGAACTTTGTATCATTTTTTGAGATTTAGAGGGAGAGAGGCTCAATTGCAAGGTTTTGTTGATTCCGATATGGTTGGTGACTTAGACGATAGAAAATCTACTAATGATTATGTGTTCAAATTTGCAAGGGTAGTGATCAGTTGGTTTTTAGATTGTAACACGTGGTAGCACTCTCTACTAAACCAAAATAAAATATATTCCACTCACTAAAGGATCTAAGGAAATGTTATGGTTGCAGCATTCATTGAGTGAATTGGGTTGTAAACAATAATTTTTCAATCTATTTAGTGAAAACAATACTACAATTCATTTGGCCAAAAATCCAGCCTTTCATTCTCATACTAAACACATAGACGTTTGATATCATTCCATATAGAGTGTTGTTGAAGAAGGCAAGTTGAAGTTGAAAAACATACATAATAGTTTGAATCTTGCTGATGCGCTTATGAAGGTTGTCAAAAACAGAAGTTGGAGTTTTGAAAAGCTTCTCATGGCCTTGTCAAAATGTGACAATAAGTTTAGAAAAGTGGGGGATATCTTTGTGTGTAATTACTTGCAACAATGGTTTGAACTTCATGTGAGAGATTGTTAAGTGTGTGAAGTCCAACGGTCACCAAACCATTCTCCCTGCCTCTTTGTTTACCTGTTGTCTCTACATATTTGGAGACTAAATAACATTTATACTTATTACGATAAAAACTCCATATCTCCTTTGGAAAAACAAGTGATAAAAAGATATTTCCCTTTTTTTCTATACATTAATGAACCACGTAATTTGATTTGTTGACTATTGTATAAACCTTTTTATTTCTTTAAAAATCTACTATGTTTGTTATTAACCATGACTTTATCAGAGCCATAATCTTAGCTTTTCTTTGGTTTTTGAGTTTTGTAGGAAAGAAGATAGTGTTTCTTACATGATCTACATTCAGTCTTTTCTCCATAATATCTTTTTGTTCTTTATAATAATACAATCTGGCTACATTTGTTTTTCTATTTAATATCTTCCTGTGCATTATACTAATAATATAATCTGTCACATCTGATACATCCATTTTTTTATATTCTATATATCTAGGAAATCCATTCAAGACCAGGCATTTGTTAAAGTTGCCTGGATACAATAAGAGATTAACACTTTGTAAAGCAGACTTGGATCATGAAGGAAGCTTTGACAATAACATTTATGGTTGTGAGGGTGTTTTCCATGTCACAACTACAATTGGTTTTGAGTCCCAGGATCCAGAGGTTTCTTTAATTCCCATTCTTAATTTTTTCTGACCTAATTGTCTTTTATAGTCTTATTATTTTAATGGAAAATGTTAGAATTTGGGTTGGTTGTTGCAGAATGAGGTAATCAAGCCCAACAGTGAATGGGGTATTGAATTTTAAGCGATCATGTGCAAAGACCAAGCCTTTGAAAAGAGTGATTTTTATCTCATCTGCTGGAGCATTGAATACTGATGATTGGGGAAAACCAGACAAAATCTATGATGAAACATGTTGGACCAATGTGGATCTTTGTAGGACTGCGAAAATGATTGGTTGAGTGAGATTATAATATTATAATCTCATTAATTTTGTATTATTAACACCTATGAAAATGGTTTTTTTCTATCTATATCAAATTTTTTGATAATCCAAAATTTTATCCAATAATCAAATAGTTATGATGTTTTTATTTTATGAAAAGATGTACTTTGTGTCAAAAACACTTGAACAAGAGGTTGCATGTGAGTTTGCTGAGAAGAACAAGAGCTGCAGTGCAGTGTAGTTCCTATCTAGTGCTGGCTGGGCAGTTTTGAGAAAATATGGATTATCACAAAGAAAAGATTGAAAATGCTTCTTGTCTTTTCAATTGAGTTAGATACAATTACGCAACTGTCTACAATTCTGACTGCATGGATGGTTTTATATTATTTGGACATCTGAAAGCAAGTTCTTGTACCTAAAAAGTAGTGTCAGTTGCAATTGCACATGGTGAGAGCTAGAAATCAGCCCCCTTGAATATGATGACATTTGTGAAAATGTCAATCCATTGTTTCTGTTCCTGCAGCAGGTCTAGTGAAGGATTAATTAGTAATCTGCCTTTACATGTACACAGTTCCATTAACACAATTGCATTTGATGAACTGTGGATTATGTTAAAACTATTACAGAGCTAGAATCAGAGGCACTGTTATGGCCAATATCATGGAGTGTGGACATACCGTCAAGAAACCATTTAGTGTGCAACTCAATTTATTGCAAAGAAAGGTTGCTTTAATTGAAAGGAGCATCCTTCTCATCAATATGAAACTAACATCGAGGGTTGTATATGCATTTTCTCTTACAATTACACTTGAAACGAATACCTAATCCAAATACTTAGCTGTACAGCAAGGACAGTTTGCACAATACAACAATCATAAGCTACAAGTAAAGAAAAAGGATTTGTACACAATCATTTACTTGAGATCGTGGAAGCATACAAAGATTTTACAATTCAGTGAAAGGAAATTGAGGATAACTCCTTGCCAAGAAAGGAATTTTTAACCAAGTCAAAACTTATTGTCTTTTACCTTCGGAGGAGTAATGAGCTCTTCTTAGTGCAGTTTAAGAATACACAATAGAAAAGGTTACAATATTGATACCTTACTTCCTGAATTCTCTCCTCTTGGGAAGGAAACTGTTTCCTATATATCGAAGGATGAGCATCTTTCCTATAGTCTGTCATTCGTGTGATGTTCATGTACATCACAGGGACTCGCATTTCCTGTATCACAGATTCAAGTACTTACATCTTTGGATTGTACTTTGTAAGAAAGGTCTACTCAAGAAGGGTTTCTTACATAATTCATGCAGGAGATAGTAATATCCTTAAACCAGGGCATAAGATCATGTGCTATCCAAACCAAAATTACTGTTATGGTTTATGATGAGACACCTACTACAATTCTAACCCTTAAAGAGTATAAGATCATTCATCATTGAGAGGAAAACCTCTGCTGAGGCTGATTAAGAAAAAAACTAACATTGGGATAACAAATTCTACAGCTAAAATTATCATAAACCACCTTCACATTTTGCCAACATGCAACCACAATAAAGCAGTGCCATAACCTACCAGCCAAAACTTGCACGACACAGAACTATTGGTTGCCGCTTAAAAAGGGCCATAGTGATATTTTTAAATAGCTTTGAACAAAATCCATTTGGAATCTATATCCCCGAATCCATAACATCATGTGCTCACAAAGAATTTCTTATTTCCACAGATCTAGTTAGACACATTAGACACTTACCCTTCGGAAGTTTTTTAATGAGTCCACCAGTGGCCTATATTGAATACAATAATATCCGATTTCCCATACTTTGGCGCAGAGCTATCCATCAAATCCAGCCTAAGCGTCTCCTTCTCTGTCCCATTTCCCTCATCCACCTCCCATTCTTAACTAGAAAGGGAGCTCTTATAAATTCTACGGAACAGTTGTAATCCTGTGAAAAAAGATTCGAATTTAAAAAACCCTAGCTACAAAATTATATAAAAGAAAGCTCTAGTTTAAATGGACTGAAATCCAAAAGGCTGATTATGAAAGAAACAAGTACTCCTACCGAAATGCAGCTCTCGGCTCTAAATTGTTTTCTTCCAGATATTTCATAGACTTTGCTCTTGTTTGCAACAGCTACTGACAATTAATAGAAGCCCTTTCTTATAGACAAGAAGAGACCCTCCTACCCCCACCGAATTTGGATTAGCATACTCTCACTGTGTTCCCTTCGATGATGCTGATGGGTTTGGGGCTTGATAACATGGCCACGGAGGAAGCAGAAGGCTCCACTAGTCTTCCTCTACATTATAAACTTCTGCTTCAAATACCCTATTGTTATCTTTGTCTATTCCACTGGAGTTCAACGCACAAGAGAAACGCCGGCGACCCACAAGCATGTTGGTGCCTGGCTGCCATCTACAAGAGCAAAACTTATAGAGAAAAGTGGCTTCCTCGATGGCCATGTTAGAAGACCCAAACCCATCAATATCAATCTATGACTGCCCATATCGATGGTAGTATGGTAATCCAAATTCGGTGGGGATAGGAGGGAGTCTTCCACAAGAATTGCTGGGAGAGTGGTAGATAGTTAAATTGAAACAAGGAGCCTCAAATTTCTCAACTATAACAAACAAATCCTCTGCCTTCCCAACCCTCTTTCTATCTCCATAGAACAGAGGATTGCTAATCACACTCCTCCAACTTCTGCAAACAGCTCTGAGATTAAAGAAAGATGTGCATGGCACCCTTAGCAACAAGATCCTCTCGAAGCTCAGAAAATATCTCCATTATCTCTCTCTTCACTGCAATTCTCTTCGACACTATTGATAATAGTAAGAATGACTATCTTTCAATTAATGCCTAAGTACAGGCGTGGAATTTAATGACTATCTTTCAATTAATGCCTAAGTACAGGCGTGGAATTTGATGGTCTATTTGACCGTTTTTTCAATTTTAGAGCGTTTATTACAGCTATAAAATTTATTAGACTGTATAGTTTGACTTGCTATATTTTTATTAAACTGTAAAAAAATATTATAAGCAAAATATAATATAGTATTTTAATTTATAATATATATTATTTTATAATTTTTATTATAAAAAGATGAATTAATTTAGAATAGAATAAACTTTTTTGAATATTTAATAATATGAATTTAGAAACTTTGACATTTTTATAATAGTTATCATTTTTTTATATTAATAAATGTGATTTACAATATTATTATAGAAATATATATTAATTTAGGATCTTTTCAAAATAGAATATAATTATTTTTAACTTTTAGAATATATTTAAGGAGATTTGTTTTTAATATGAACTTAGAAACTTTTTTTAATTGTTAATTATAAAGTAGATTTTTATATTTATTTCTAATAATTATCATTGTTTTCTGATTTTTCAAGATATTGCATTTATAAAAGATTTTATATAAAAATTCATAAATTAAACAATTTTTTTTACAGGCATTTAAATGACCAAACCGTTATAAAATTTTCATACAAATTCTAGGTGTGTCTAAGTAGATAGTTTTTCTTTTTAAATCGACTCAGTAAGTCTATTATTAGGTTTTCTTTTCTTGCTTTTATTGCATATAAGATTTGACAATTGTCCACAGTCCCTGTAATTGTAAATTTGCAAAATCCCAAATATATATTATGATTTTTTCTTAATTATAAATATAGAATTTTGAGAATTATGGAATGGGTGCCAAATGATTATTATTTGTTTGAATTTTACTTATTATTTGTGAAATTAAATTTCTAGGTTTGAAAGGAAATAAAATGATCATTTAGTTAATTCTAAATTGTTACTAGGTAGATAAATTAATGAACTACTAAATAAAGATATAGATATAACCATTGAGATTATGAATATGTGGAAGCAGCATCTATAGGAGAATAGGGAGTGGTAACTTGACATAGGTTTTAGAAAGTAATTTTAACCCTGTAGCATTCCCTACATTAGTTAAACTTTTATTTTGTACTCATTGGTTATGAGGGAATCATTAAAGTTCAATTTGTTTAGTGAGAAGATTTTTTTTTTAATTTTTTTTGTTCTTTTCCATAATTTCAATTATATCCAAGATCTAAACATGCAATATTATAAATTCTACAAAAAAATCCACTTCTAAAATTCATTTTAACGAGATAGATCAAATTCTCAATTTAAAGTATATTATGTTAGATTTCATTATTTTGTCCATATTTAATTTGCTTTGAAATGTTTTTAAATTTCATTAAACTTACATAATAGATTTTTGACTTGTCAAATATGATTGCGTGAAGTTGCTCTAGCAAGATGCTTTGTATGTCATTCATTATACTTAATCATTGACAAAATAAAGTGTTTGCTACAAGCCATATTGATGGCAATATATAGATCTCACTTGGCAATATCTATGCTATTAATTTTACTTTATTTGTTTAAATTTTATATTTTACTTTTGTGGTAAGGGAAAGTGAATATACTAACTACTACGGCTTGTTATCATTACTCTAATAAAACAATAGAGTATATAAATTGGGGAAAAAGGATGATAAATATGTTTGATGTTTATAGGTCTAAATATGCAGATGAGTTTTTGCCAATGGTAGCATTTTGAACAAAACAAAGCTTGTTGACATGGTCTTCAAATTCAAGCACACTATCCATTCAGACATTTGCCAAACATTTGAATTGGCGAACCAAGAAGCATCCTCTAATAATGAGTAGTTTCAATTCTTGTTAAAAAGAGTTTAACTTTATAATAAAACCTTAGATAGGAAAGTAGGTTATCATTTTAGGAGAATTTAAAGTCCAATATTTTAAATAATTTTAATTTATAATAGAATTTCATATAGAGAGATAAGTGTTATGTTAAGATGAGTTTAAGGGATTCACTTAAATGTTGGTCTGTTTGTATAGTTTATGTAATATTAATAAGAAATTTTTATTAAAATATCTCAATAAAAATGTTCAAGAAAAATTGGTTAGATGATGAATCATTTATATATTCTAATAAATTCCAAACATTTCATGAAAAGATGAGGATAAAATTTCTAAAGAATTTGAAAACATCTCTTTATAAACTGAAATCTTGGACTGATTTCCTATGTTCCCTTCCTCAATTTCTACATTGCTAGTCACTACTTGCATCTGGTATTTTATGTGGCTCTTTGAATTACTATTATAGCTATAATCTCAACCAAACATTCTAAGAAATTTGGTGTTTAATTGATGAATTGATAATATTTTTTTTTTTAAATATTAAATTATTTATGACTATTGTGATAATTATTATTTTTAAATATATAATAGATTTTTAAAGTTGGAATTTTTTTTATTATAAATTTTTATTTAAAATGAGAATTATTTTAATAAAATAATGAGCTTTAAGTAATTATAATTTGAGAATTACATATCTTTTATTTTTATATATTTATTTTAAAATATAAGTTATAAAATTTAATTTGATTTAATATTATATAAAACAACTTTTACTTAATATCTTCTAGTCTGTTATTATCTTAGTTTTCATCAATGTTCATTTCATGAATCTCTTTATAATAGATTAATTGATGTTGTACACAATAGTCTAAGACAAATATGAACATCATGCAACTAGTCTAACAACTTTAATTCACAAAACATAAATGGATAATGTTGAAATAATTTCCCTAATGCTAATTTGGAAATGATAGAGAGGGTCTTTTGTCCAAGCCAATGGATCTTTAGGTGGGCTTGGCATGTTCTATAGCCCAAACATGGTAGGAGTGCAAACCATTTAGGAAAGACAATATTGGCAAGTGAGAAAAGTGAAACATTTCATATCAAATTTTAGTTTTTTTTTCTAATTGAGATCAATGGGTCTATAGTCATATACAAAAGAAGGGGGGATGGGAACAAATAACAAAAAATTTGCAAACAATAGATTAAAAATTTCATAAATCAAGGTATGATTTCAATGCTATCCTAAATTCTTTATAAAAAGCGGGGAAATGCAAAGATAACACAAGCACAACTAGATATCCATGTTTTTGTCAATAGTGGTCACCTACAAGGAATTGCCCCACAAAATAGATGTTTCACATGGACAAATATAAGGATTCACAAAGATAGTAGAAAGACTAGAATGCTTATTATTTTGTAGTGATTTGTCTCAACTCTCATTTCTCCATGAATGTTCTATACTCCCAATCATAGGTTCAAACATCTTCCCCTTTCTTCTAAAGTTCTCCCTTGACTCTAAACTTCTAAGGTACCCCTATAAATTAAAAAATATGTGGCTAAGGGATTCAAGCTTGATTAGTAAAATCTAGGATTGGTGGATAGAAGCACCTAATCTCAATGTGATAAAATTATTACAAAATTTCAACAAATATTAAGTCATATCAAAGAAAAATTGAAAGCATGGATGACACATAAATTAAGAATATCTTTAAAGAGAAAGAAAAATTGGAGGAATACTTGACAACTCTCAATGAATTAATTATAAAGGAGGGGGTGGACGAAGAAACTTATTTGAAGGAGAAAGCTCTATCATGCCAATATGTAGAATTACTTACAAGGGAAGGAATATACTAGAGATAAAAAATGAGATAATGTTGGCCCAAAGGTGGGGATAGAAACACTATGTTCTTTCACAATTATACTAAAATCAAGAGAAACCAAAACATAATCATTATTATCATAAACAATGAAGGAAGAGTTGTAGAGAATGAAGAAGAAATTACTGAAGTGACAATTATATTCTTTGATTCTTTGTTGAACAATGTTGATATTACAAATGGGAAATCCCAAGAAGATACATTCAAGAAGATTTAATGTTTTCTATCAATCGAGCATAATGAATTTTTAAAAGACCCCTCCATAGAAGATGAAATTAAAATGGTAATTTCTCAAATGGCTCCAAATAAAGCCCTATGGTTGGATGGGTTCCTTGCTAGTTTTTTCAAAAAAATAAAGCATAACGAAGGAAGATCTCCAAGATATGGCATAAGAATAAAGGAAGAAATTGGTAGCATTAATAGACATGAATAAAACCTTAATATCTAATTCTTTCACTTGGTCATATGATAGTCCAATAAAATATTAAACCCTGTTGGCTTCTTAGCATTGTTGAAATGAATCATATTGGCTTGTGAGGATATTAAAAAATATTGACAATTCCTTCTAAGGTGGAAGTCATTGAGGATAGTTGAGGGTTGTGATGATAAAATTTTATAATCTTCTTTATTTCATTAATATTTTAAAATTTATTCTTTAATTTTTTGTCAAGGGTTTGGTGGGGCGAAGTTTTGGTTCAGAGGGTGATCATCTATAGTACCTATTTCAAAATTTAAAATATAGATATAAGATTTAAAACAACATTTTATGAAAACATATACTTATTGTAGTGTCAAAAAATGTTGTCACTTACATTTTGACACTTGATTTGGGAATAATTAATGATAAATTGGAATTAATATCACCTTGATCTAGTGTTGTGAGGTGTTTTACACATCCACATTAGATTTTGGGCCCTTTTAAATCTAAATTAACTTAACTCTACCTTAATTTAATATTGTAAATTGTATTTATTTACACCTTCATATTCAATTTTGGAGGCTTGTAATTTAAGTGGACCTAATCTAGTGTTGTAATGTGTTCTACACATTCACATTGGATTTAGGGCCCTATTTTAGCTAAATAGACAAAAAAATTCCTTAATTTAGTGTTGTAAACTGTATTTATTTACACTTTCACATTGGATTTTGGGCCCTCTTGCATTTATGACCTTTATATAATCATTATTAGGCCCCTATGACCCCATATTATGCATCCCAAAGCATTTTTCAATAAAAAACCCGATAATGTCAACATATAAGCTTAATTTACACACTCCCTGACACCTTAGCACTCAAAATAGTCCTTGTGGGACCTACTTGCCACTTTGGGTGAATGAGTCCCATCCAGGTTGGACCCATTTTCCACAGATGGAAAATGAGTCCCATTTGGCCTATTTTCAAGGTTTTAAGTGGGAAAATTTGGTTTTAAGTTCAAATTTCTTCTATGTCAGCCTTTGGGATATAATAAAAAATCATTTTAGAGCATTACCTCTATAAAAAAGCTTTCAAATCACTATTTGATATAAGCATTCATGATATCAATTCAAGCAAGCAAGAGTTAAGGATTCCAAGACTTCACAAGATTGTTAGGGGAGTTTCCAAGATCATTTCTAAAGCATTCAAGAGTAGAATTCTTCATAAACTTTTATAGCTATTCAAAATACATCATCATGTAAGAGATTATCAAGCATCAAGCATGTTATTGAGCTAGTGTTGTGATGTAGCATTGAAGATCCAAGATTAAGCATTTCTCTACACCTATTGTCAAGATCAAGATCTACATCCTTCATGGCCATTTCATATTTAGTTGTAGATTTACAAGAAATTATTTACAAGAAATCATTAAAGGTATAATTTTTCATGTTTCATCTCCTTTTTTTATTGTTTCATCATTTGGTTTAATTACCTAAAATGGGTTTGACCAAGGCAAACCCCTATCACTAACAATCAACAAGTTTTTCTCCTTTTTACATGTGTGATTGTAGATCTAGGTGTCTTGGAGCTTGAAGGATTATTGAAGATTGGGTTGCAAGGGTGGATAAAGTCATCAAGTTGTCACAAGGTTTCTATCTTCATAAAAAGTCACTTACAGTCTCAAAAATTAGGGTTTCGGATCTGGAAACAAAGGGGAACAAAAAAAGTAGACAATGAAGACCGGATTCAGACCTTGAAGCTTTAGAAAATCCAAACTAGACTCATTCACCACAAGTGGAAAATGAGTCCCACTATAGGTTCTTTTCAGAATCTTTTGCAAATTTAGACACCTTTTGTCTGAAACCTACTCCTATGCAAAAATACATAACTATGATTAATTCTACTAGAATGGAAATTGAGTTCCACTAGGTCAAAAGGTTATAATTTCTAGCATTTGAAATCTCCTTCCAGCCATCTTTAGATTCCCAAGTGCACAAATTTCATTTCATAGCTTATTATTTTGTTGTATATGCATTTTTACATCATTTAGTTCAGGTTTGCATCATATTAGGATTTTGCATTTCATCTTGAATGTTATTTTCTTTTCCAAGTTTAAACTTGGTTGTGAACCCCTCGTTAGATCTTAACCAATCCCTAGGATAGTCCCTTAGTAGATCTCTTACCTTTATTGCACTCTTGGGTTGAGATCTCTAGGGCATCCTTGAATATTAATTGGAGGAAAGTGATGTTCTATGTCCAAAACCATAAGGCATCCATTTTTCAACTAAACATTTTGGTAAACATGCATGTAGAACATAAGAATTATAATTTGGAGTGCATTTTCATCCTATATCTAGCTTGCATTAGCTTTGCATTAGAGTTTGTATTAGTTAATTGGCATTCTAGGGTTTCTAAATTTTTCCTTAGTGAAAGTGCATATTGGTTGCATTTTTTCATCTCAAATCATTGAAAAATATATAAAATTTTCATTTTCATTTAAATTACAAATCATACAAACTAAAAACCATAGAAAACATGTAACACTGCGCTAAGGAACCCAGATAACAACACAATTTTAATGAATCATAAGCACACTCATCACATAGACACAAAAATTCACTTCATAGGGAAACATACCACAAGGAAACACAAGGGTCCAAAATGCATCTTTGGTAGGAAGAATATCAGTTCATTACACACTACACTCAGGGTCCTATCCTTTCCACCAATCTTTTGCACCATTGGACCAAAACCACCTAAGGATAAACTTGGGTTGATAAGTGAGGATGACATAAAGGAAAGATGTACCCTCAAGAGTTCAAGCAACTAGGTCAACATAATGGGCTCATAGTGCCTAGTGTATAAACCTATGCTAAGTTGATACCAATAGTGCACTTTAAAATCAATGAAAAACATACATATAGTATCCAACATAATTATTTTTCAATACATTGTGAATTTATAGTTTGTAAAATACAATACAATTGACATAATAAAATTTCTAAATTATTATGTTTATTCTATTTGAAAAATAAATCTATGATCATTTTTCATTAAGAATAATATGAATTCTTTACATTTACTAACCAACCATAAAAGAGCCAATCAATTCAACACACATATATAAACCTATATATATATATATATATATATATATAGTAGTTCCATGCATAATATAATTTTGAAAGAAAACAACATTCAATAAATCAACCATTTAACCTTGACCATGGTAGACATTCACAATCCAAGCAACAATACATATCAATTTCACAACTAAAGAGTCCCAACTAATTTTGCTAGATGCAACATTACAAGAAGACTACAATAGCTTTTAAATTGTTTTCAATTCTTTATAGGAAACAAACCTAGGGAGGAGAATTCGTTAACACACGGTTTGCTAATGCCCAACCAAGGAACCCAGAGAACAACACAATTTTAACGAATCATAGGCACAATCATCACACACACACAAAAATTCACTTCATAGGGAAACACACCACAAGGCAACACAAGGGTCCAAAATGCATCTTCAGTAGGAAGAATATCGGTGCATTACACACTACCCCGAGGGTCCTATCCCTTCCACCATTTTTTTGCACCATTGGACTAAAACCACCTAAGGAAAAACTCGGGTTGATAAGTGAGGATGACACAAAGGAAAGATGTACCCTCAAGAGTTTGAGCAACTAGGTCAACATAATGGGCTCATAGTGCTTAGTGTATAAACCTATGCTCTGGTACCAATAGTGCACTTTAAAATCAATGAAAAACATACACATAGTATCCAACATAATTATTTTTCAATTCATCGTGAATTTATAGTTTGTAAAGGACAATAGAATTGACATAATAAAATGTCTAAATTATTATTTTTATTCTATTTTAAAAAATAAATCTATGATCATTTTTCATTAAGAATAATATTAATTCTTTACATTTACTAACCAACCATAAAAGAGCCAATCAATTCTAACACACACACACATATATAGGTTTGTATATATATATATATATATATATATATATATATATATATATAGCTCATATATATATATATATATATATATATATATATATATATATATATATATATATATATATATATATATATATATATATATATATATATATATATATATATATAGGTGATCCCATAATAGTGGTTTTACAAATTTTGGCCTATTCTTGGTTCCAAATTATTATTTTTAACTAAATCTTCACATTCGCACCTATAGATTCTAAACCGGAGGAATTTGAAGATGGTGCAAACTAGAGTCTCATAAATTTTGTGCAGATATTCTAAAAATATATTTTTAAAAATTTTTGGAATCAAATTGCACTTCTTTTTCCATCTCCCCAAAAAATTGATTTTTTTAAGAAACAACATTTTAAAAAGTGACACACCATATAACATAACTTTTTTCCATGAAGGATAAAATTCTAATTCTTTTCAAATTTAGATTTTTAACTTTGATATCTATTGCCTTAATTTGGTTAGATAGTTTTATTGAATATTTTTCCTTAATCAAGTTTCAAAGTCAAGCCAATTAAAATTCGAGACACAGCCATGACCATTATAGCTGTAACATTTTGTATATGTATTTAATTTAATTTAATTTTTTGTTGGATCAAGGACTTCAATATCTGGTGCACTTATATTTTTCAATTTTTTTTTTGATAATCTTCTATTTTTCCACATGTGAAGAACAAAGAAATTCATTTTCAATGAAAAACCTATGTTTAATAAAACTTCAAAAAACAAATACATAACAAAACCAAAACATATTAAAATTATATTCATTGGATAGCTTGTTTTGAGGAATACTATAATCATTTGAAATAAATTTTAAATGAATTCATTTGATCCCCCAAAAGCTAAATCAAAAGTGATTTTTTATCAACATTTTGATAGGTGTAAAGGAGATGCATTTATAGGTATGGTTTAAAACTGGCGAGGTTGTATCCAAGGGGGTTTGATCTAAGGTGATTTGATCAAACCCTCTTCAATCGGAATCCTTAAAATGAAACTTTTTAAGGCTTAAATCATTATATTTTCTAAAAATATGTGATTTCAACTAAAATTCATTCCTCATAGGAATTGTAAACCACTATTGTGACAACACCCATATATATATATATATATATATATATATATATATACTTCCATGCATAATATAATTTTGAAAGAAACTAACATTGAATAAATCAACCAATTAACCTTGACCATGGTAGATATTCACAATCCAAGCAACAATACATATCAATTTCACAACTAAAGAGTTTGAACTAATTTTGTTAGATGCAACATGTCAAGAAGACTACAATAACTTTTAAATTGTTTTCATTTCTTTATAGGAAGCGAGCCTAAGGAGGAGAATTCACTAACACATGGTTTGCTAACACATATTGGTTCGCTAACACATAGTTCTGCTAACACACTATTCACTAACACAAACTAGTGATAATGACAAACTAAAAGTCAACTTTTTGATGGATTGAGATAATTAATCATAAGAAGCATTTTATTCATATGCAACAAATATATAAGACATTCTAAAGTCCACAGCTTTTAAGCAAATCAGAATCAATAACATATATACTATTGACTTTGAAATATATCTACAACAAATTTTAAATAAAATAAAGAAACTATAGCTGGTACACAAATGCATTATAACCTAGCATAACCGTGTTACAGTAATACAGACTCTCCTATAATTTCAAATATATATTTTTTCAAATGTTGACTATGTATGTTTCTAGCGTTGAATCTATACTAAACAGAAGTTTGGAAAAGACAAAACAAGATTGGATGGCGTTTCAAATGTAATTAGTTAAATTATGTTTGCTAAATTTAACTCTTTCAAAATAGAGGAAAGCCATCAACCCAAAAAAAGAGGTAAAAGTGATTCAATAGCTTGCATGGTGCTCATTTATAATATAAGGTAAAAAATAAATGATTAGTTTTTAACTAAGGTATCGGCTGACAAGAGTTTTATCTGATAAAAATGATACTCTCCAGGAAACACTATGGTCTCTATATAGAAGATGACCAAGGATGAGCTGCATTGGCAAGATCAAGCATATTAACAAGGTAATGAAAAATAAAACTAAGAGTTTATTGGTTGTGCGCAAATATTGAATGGTAAAGAATGAGAAATCTATGAGTAAATTTTCTACGCATGGGACTTTGCATCGCAAAAGTATTATTCAAAATAAATAGAGAGCTTTAAATTTGAATAAGCACATTAAAAATAAATATGAGGGCAATAGCTGAAAATTAGTCAAAACTCGCATTACCTGAATAAACCTTGGAAGACACTACTTTAAACAAAGAAATGGGATTAAATACTATTCACAAGTTGCAGAAAATAACCGTTTTCCTCTAATCTTTCCTTATCATTGTTTTGCTATGTTTTTCTTTTAATTTTGAAAATTCACTCTAATTATTTTTCATTGCATGTGCAAGTTTGGCTGGGTTTATTTTCCCACAAACTAGCATAAATGTTTTTTTCTAGAGCAAGCTAAATTCAAGTGTAATTTCCAAAAATTTTAATCCTTAAGATTCAAACAAATAAAAAGAAAATAACCTATTAAATCCTACTTGCTCAATCAAAGATTCAAAGAAGAATTCTAGATTTTCATCTTGTTGTGCAGTTTTTGCACACATGCCCCACTTGGAGTAGGGACCCTCTTTTCGGGATGTCTTTTGACCTTTAGTTTCATCAGATCTATCTTTTTGAGGTCTTGATATGTTGGTTTTGTTGGCTTTAGTCTTGCCTTGAGGCTTGAATTGATTGAAATTGAGTTTTAGGCAAAATCTGGGTTTTCACCTAAGTCTGGGATTTTTCGGCTCCGACAGATTTTCCCAGGCTTTGGCTCACTGTCTGTTTATCGCTACATTTTTCAAAACTGGGTTTTTGCTTGACCCCGGGATTTTCCTGTTCCGGCGGATTTTCCCGGACTGTGTTAAAATCCCGAACTTCATTATATCCCCGGTTTCTGCATTTCCACGAAATTCGTGTCCATTCAGATTTCCACATATTTTGGGATTTTCCAAAATTCTGTCTTGGGCTCGGGTTTTCGGATTTGTTAGACGTGTCTTGTCGCTCATTAATGACCGAGGTACCTTTGCTCAGGCACGTAAATGGGTGGATTTAAGACCTTTTTGGCATCATTTTAACTTCATCATTCATTTGCTTGCTGCTCTGGCGATTGAGAGTTTTCATTCGAGCTTTCAGATTGATTCTGAATCTCTTGCGTGTGGATTGATTGGAGCGCTAGTTTAAGTCTTCATTGCTTGAGCGTGCTTGCTTCATGGTTGCTTCTTCTAGTCCAAGTTTCATCTGCAATAATCCATGGTAGGTGATCATTGGCCCTTTCATTTGTTTGCATGATGATTGAGTGTTTCTGTACTGAATGATGATCATTTTGGGTCGGCCTTTACTTGATTATGAGTTCATGTTTATAGAGTTAGGGTTTGACTTTTCCCTTCACCAATTTTCATCACCTCTGCTATGCGTGTTTTGGTTTGCAAATTGTGTGTTGGATGTGTCTTTATAGCTACGTCTGAATAGGACTTTGCCCTTAGGCATGCCATTCACTGTATTCTATGAAGATTAGGGTCTTGGCCCATTTGCCCAAATTTTCCAAGGTTCAATAGGGTTATTGCAATTTCATGATTTATGATCAGCCTCAACCTGTTCACACCTTGAGAAATCCTTGTGCACACTGGTTAATCACCTAAATGATAGCTTTCCTTGCAATTTTAAGCTTATCTGGGCTTTAATGGCGGGGGTCTGTTCATCAAAATTAGGGCATTGCTATTTCACCATAAGGACTCATCCTTCGAAAGCTTTGAGAGTTTGAAATCATTTGCATTCTCAATCTTGTTGGTTAGCATCAATTTTAGGATAGTTAGAATCCAAGCAGAAAAGATTGCATGATCATTTAGTCATCAGTTTGCATGTCGCCGATCGTCAGGTTCCCGTGGTGTCCGCGGAATTTCTGCGCACCCGAATTTTCCCAGTTTAAGCTTATTCCATGGAGTGGAGTAATTTCCAAAACACTTCAAGCTGTCCACGAAAATCCGTCCCATCCGTATTTTTTTGGGTTTCCTGTCTAGCTTTATCCTTTTTGATTTTTTGAAGATAGGATTAATGGAGTGAATGCTAATTGCTTATTTCTTGTTGCTAATGAATAAATTCCATGATAATCTAATGATTTTTTGGCTGTACTAATGATTTATGTGATTTATGATGACTTGGCAATAGGAATCCGTCTGGGTCAGATTTCTCCGAAATTCTGCCCCAATTGGATTTTCCCAGTTTACACAGTTTTCCCAGACTGCTTTATTTTTCTGCATCTTCAAGGATTAGCGATTCGTGATGGATTTTAATTTCTTTATGCTAACCTTTGGATTGGAATATGCATGATAATTGGTACTTATGACGATTTTTTGTGAGTGCAGGCCAAATCAAGCAAGGCTGCTGCAGGAAAGTCTAAGGGTGACACGGAGGGGTCATCTATCTCAGAGGCAGAGAGATTAAGGTTAGATACTAAGAGTCAGTTACCAGAAATCAAAATATCATCTCTATGGTCCAAGGTGTCTGACATCAATGTGGGGGCCTGGAGATACGAGGAGTTCAAACAAAGGATAGCTGAGACGAATCTATCAGTGCTAAGGAATGGCATGATGAAGTCAGGACTGGTGCATGTGGTAGGGTTTCCTCCAGCGATCCAGTGCTATGAGTTGATCTTATAATGTGCCAGGCAATACAAATTTGATACACAAAGGGTCGTCAGTACTGAGGGAAGAGTCTTGGCCAACTTCAGCCCTATCTCTATTGCCCAGGCCTTTGACATGCCTGATCTACCTTCAGTATGTGCTCTAAACATGGACTTCGCTAGGACGTATTATGAGAATGAGCCCATCAAATCTCAATAGATGATCAACTCTTGGTTGGAGAAGCCAAAGTCACACTATTCCAAACTCCCCAAGTAGTTGCATAGAGTCAAATTCAGATCTGACATTTATGATGCTATAACATTTTTTAGCAGAGAGCTGGTTTGAAGACTGTTGGTGTGTTAGAGATTTGGATGGTCCATGTGATCACCAAAATTGAGCAAGGGACTAACTATCAAATTGGGCTGGGCTTATTAGCTCTGAGATTGATAAACAGCTGAGGAATGTCATGGAGACCAAGAGATTCACCATGTCCTCCTATGTCATGTATGTGCTTGCCAGATTCTACCCATACATGGGTTTGAATCCATGAGGGACATTCAGATAGGACATTGTCTATGAGGTCTATCCAGAACTGCACCTAGGACACTGGGTCTATAGAAGGGCCAATGATGCATTCACTATGCATATTACCTGGATGCTTCAGAATGTCGAGCATGTGAGATTGTCAGATGGAGCCAAAGGATTGATAAAGAATTATGGGGCCTGGTTCATTCAATTTCCCACCTTCACCTACATTAGAATTGATGGATGCCCGGTTACTCCATATAAGTTACCTCAGTATCCCACTGATCACATTGTGTTATTGGAAATTGTCAGGCAGATTTGTGGATTTGATGTTATTGTAAAGAAGGAGAAGCATAAGACAGGCTTCAGTGGAGATTTCCCTCTTGGAATTGGTGTAGCAGAAGTGTGCCCTTCCATCCAATCAACACACACTACAGGGGAAGAATTGGCAGCATATGGTTTCTCCTTCCTCTCCAAAATAATGAACTTTGATATCACAGGAGAGGTGCAGAAGAAGGCCACTAGGGAGTACCAGCATAAAGGTGACCTAGAGGACTATTGGGCTAACATTAAGGATGACCTCGAAGCAAGAAAGAAGAGGTATTCCAGGCTCCCTGTTGATGCAATCAGACAATACAATGTCAAGTTGATCCCGGACCAACTGGAGGATGATGGAGACCTGGTACAGGACCATGCCTATGAGGTTGTGAAGGATAGGTCGATCGGGGAAATCAATTGGAATGAAGATGAGGTCACAGAGTTGGAGGACCTAATGGCCCCGGTCATGAAATTTACTTCTTCTTGGTTGAAACATAAGGTTTGGGAGCTAGAAAGTGAGAAGGTGACTTGTACTTTCAATTTGATGGGAGACCTCAATCCCATGTCTACTTTAGAGGAATCCGGGGAAGATGACCCCAAAGGGAAAACTCAAAAGAGCTCACCTTTCAAGATAAAGATTAGAGGCCCCAAGGAGAGTGAGCCGGAACCAAAAAGGAAGCCCAAGGGAAAGAAGAGAAGTCAGACTTTGAAGATTGGTAAGTCCTCTGATGAGGAAGAGTTGGAAAAATCAGAAGAGGAGGATGCTCCTCCACCACCGAAGAAGACAAGAACAACCAGGGTCTCAAAGAAGAAGAGTCAGGTTGCCTCAAAAAAGGAGCCTCCTATCATTCATGTAGAGAGCTCAGGGGAAAAGACTAAGGTCTATATGAGGAGATCTAGGACTCCTTCTCCTAAGGAGGTTTTGCAAAAGACTGATCCTTCTCCAAATGTGCCAGTTGTAGAGCCATCTAGGGCTGCTTCTCCTCCACCAAGCGCACCTGAGCCAGAAATTCTCGAGGAGCATGAAACCAGTTGAGAGGCAGATCCATTCAAGGAAGAGACACTCTTCGGTGTGGTAGCTGAGCTCGAAGTTGAAGAGGTAGAAAAGCATCCTTCTCCTCTAGTGATTTATGAGGATTCCCCAGAGATTGGCAGAGGAAATGAATCGCCTCAGCAGAAAGAAGACATCCTTGTTAGGACCCTATCACCGGTGCAAGAGGTGGAGCTTGAGGAAGGTGATCAAGGTGAACATCTTTATAAAAAGGAGAAAGATAAAACAACTGAAAAGGAAGAAGAGAAAATAACAGAACAGCAAGAAGAAGCAAGAATAGAGGAAATCCGGGTAGAACCTGCAGCCCCAGGCTGGCTTGAAAAAGAGATTGCAAGGAAGAAACAGGTGGTAGTTGAAGACACTCCCTTGGATTGGGATGAAATGCTGTCCAAAATTGGAAAAGGGAAGAAAAAGAAGGCAGCTAAGGTAGTCTCAAAGGTGGAGAGAGATGAAGCAAACAACAGGGTCATCCACATTGCCACCCCTACCATAGACAAAACTAGGGAACAAGTCACTGGTCAGGATTACAATGTACAAACTATTAACCTTGGACCAGCATCCATGGAGCAAGACATAGAGGAATATGAAGGGTCCAGTGTTGTGATTATTGGGAGATTGAGAAAGAAGACCCAGACCAAGCATGAGTTGAAGAAGGAGAATGAAAGACTTAGGAAATGCTTGGAAGAAGTGATGAAACCCCTACAGTCTCTCCATCCTTCTTCTTCTACCACTCCCGGCTTTCTACCCAAGGAAACCATCTCCGGAATTGAGAAAATGAAACCCTCAGCTCAAACTGTAGTGGATTGGCTGAAGAATGTGCAAATAAAGGGAGATGATACAATTAAGGAAATCTTATTAGTTGGGAAAGATGTAGTCAGAGCTAAAGAACTGCTATAATAGGTGTTGTCTCTAGATAAGGAAGACATTGACCTCTTACTGTAGAAATCCAAGATTATCATGGGACATGATAAGGATCAACTAGTTGCAAATGGAGTTCTTCCTTCTTCTAGGTTAGATGAACCCTGGGAATGGTTTGAGGCTCTGCAGATGCGGCAAAAGGCGATGAAGAAGATTCAGAAAGGGAAGAAACAAATAGATGGTGATCTTACTACAGTGTATGATGAATGCATTGCATTCTTTGAGGTCATGACCGGAAGGAGGAAGATTGCCCCAAAATATCTGAGTCTAGAACAGCTAAGAGAGTGGTGGCATGAAGTTTATGCCCTAGATTCTGAGAGTGTTATAACCAGCCACCAGTTAGATGATGCAGCCACATATCTGGCAGTAATGGATAAGTATCAGGCCCACAAGGAGAATTGGGATAAGACTGTTAAACAGTCAAAGGAGGAGATTGGCTCCATTGAGTGTTGGCTTAGGATATTGCCCTTTCCACCTGTCGCCGAATTGGATAGAATATTCTTGAAGGTTCAAGGATCATCGGCTCAGAGTAAGGATAAGGGAAGTGGCAATTAATGCCTATTTTGAAATTTGTGCTTCCCTATTATCATAGGGCATGCATTGGACTGGACTACATTGGGGATTGTGTCAAGGATGACCTTGATGATAGATGGCATTTAATGTACGCCTTTTCTTTGATTTCTAAGGCTGACTTATTTTGGGTGGTTATTCTTATCTTGTAAAAATGTTTGGCTGGGCCGACATATCTTGAGATTTTCTATAAAAGGCACTTTTGCCTCATTGTAAAGGGTTAGCTAGGAAGTAATAGAGATAAGTAAGAGCAAAAAAGAGCTAGAGTACTTTGTAGTAGGAGTAGTATTCAATTTCTTGAAGCAAATAATGTATCAGAACAGTGGAATTGTTGCAACAATTTGATGATCTAATATAATTGAAGGCATTGTGGTTTTCCTGGTGCAATCTCTTGTGTTAGTTTATCTCGCATGGTTCTTGTTGTTCTATCTTTCAAATTGCTTAAAGATTTAAGGTTTAGTGTTCAAAATTAAATTAGCTTTAGTTTGATGAATGATGTTTTGATTTTATATCTGGAATGTTTGTAGCAATCTCTGGTCTATACTCCCAGTAACTATCTGATTGTAGTAGGCTGTTAAAGTCAACCTGGACCATATATTCATATGTGCTTGAGTTCAATTGTGGATGAATATCTGTGATTTGAAAATCTATATACCTTAGAAGATTGCACCGTTCTTATGATATTGCATTGTGGGTTAAGCAGGAATTGGTTGTTTGAGGTTGGTCCATTCCAAATATCTGTCAATTGCATTGTTCATTCTAGGAATAGTTCAGATCTTATCATATCCCTGCACCCTTATCTTTTGCTATTTCTTTATCATTTGGTTAGATTTAGGATCAGAGATCATTATATTGCAAAATTTGATAAATTGAAAGATACAGTTTGCTTGTAGTAAGGTCCCTTTGTGATTACCAGCATTTTCACATATTATCTGAGTTGTTTATGCATTATCATGACCTGACACCCGAGAGACTTGGGGTGATTTTCAGTGATTTATTGTTGAAAATAACCTTTCAAGAGAGATAGAATATTTTATTTTGTCTGAGTTGTTGTTGTGCAGAAAACACCATCAACAGATTGGTGCTAGAAGGAAGGCCTGAATGAGCACACTGGATCGTTTCTTGAATGCTATCTCTCCTGAAAGATATAGGAGAAATACTAGATCTACAACAGGAGAGGAGGACTTACAGGAATTACAGTTCCCCACTAGGTCAAGAAGGACTCGAGAAAGGGGAGAATCATCATCACCCATCCCTTCACCAGCATCATCCACATCTTCACATCCTGAGGTTGAGGCTATACCCATCCCTGAGGTTGTTCCCGTTCAACAGCCTCAGCCTGTCATTAACCAACCACAACCACCACCCCCACTCTTACCAATGGCCTTTCCTGCTAATAATCCGTCACCCTTGTTCTTCCATGCCTATAATGCTATGCCCAAAAACCCTAAGCATTTCTATTCAAAATTCCATGTTAATGACCCAAATAGGACTGCAGAGGAACACATAAGGATTTTCCAAACCTGTCTCAAAGATAAAGGGATTGTTCATGAGGATGTTGCCTGTAGGTTGTTTCCTTATTTGCTAGGAGAAGAGGCCTTTTACTGGTACAATCATCTCCCTGCTGGTTCAATTCTTAATTGGAATGATCTTGAAACTGCCTTTTTACAGAAGTTTTGAATACCTATCAGTGCCAATGAGTTATACCTGCAATTCATCAAAGTTAAGAGAGAGGTTAATGAGCCAATATCCAATTTCAATAATAGGTTCCACCGTGCATACACTAGATTGCAAGACCCATATGTTTTAGATGATAATACAGCATTGGGAGTCTATTATGAAGCCCTAGATAGCCTAACACCAACATTTCTGAAGTGGAGACCCAATCCTCCAGCTACCCTAACTGATGCTTATACAGAGGCCATCAAGCTTAGTACAGATTTAAGACAACAATTGACTAGACCATTGCCCTCTCTAGGACCAGTTGCACATCCCAACTAAGTTTAGGTAGTGAATCATGCGCTTGCTAATCATATTCCAATCATGAATCCAGTTCCTAAATTACCTATGGTACCACACCCTGGTCATCCCATGAACCAAGTTTCTCCTATGACAAACTTCCCTCAACAACAGGTTAATCAACCCATGTATCAATCACAGTCGAATAGTTTCCTTGCTTATTTGTAGAATTCTGAGGTGTTACATCAGTCTATGCGATCTGCTACAATGCCTGCTCCTCCTCAAAGTAATCCACCTCAACTCCCTTATTAAGATCCAAATAGGGAGAGAATTGATGAAATGGCTGAGCAGATAAAGAAGCTAAATCTGGAGGTGGCCTACTTAAGAAATCAGAATAGCCAACTACAAGCTGCCTAGAAAAGTATGCAATCCAATCAGAATAGAGAGTTTCTACAAGGGCAGAATTTTGACCGAGGGCAGCGAAATGAAAGAGGATTCCACAATGACAAGGGATATAATCAGGATAGGGGTTACAATAATGACAGAGGATTCAATAATGATAGGAGACAAAATTTTGATAGAGGCCAAGGTAGTGGACCTGGATTTGATAAGAGGCCATCACAAGAACAGAGCAGAACTTGGAATACAGGTCCTAATAATGGAGGAATCCCCACCCAGTTGGATCAAACCACTAATCAAATTGGCAACCAATCCGCAAATTAGCCAGTCAATCAAGACAAGCCTCCTAGTGGTGTATATCTGGCTGAAGCCACCCTATCAGGATGGTGCAGGCTCCATAAGAAAAGTCAGCATTCAGAGCTAGAGTGTCCAGAATTCCAGACTGCTGCCTCTATTTTTCAGTATGAGGTAGAAAATAATGCAAATGGACAGGAGATTGTTCCCTCCACACCATATGATTCTCCTGTGTTGGTATTAAATCATGCCCCTTTCCCAACAAGTAAGGAAAACGTGCCAGAAGAAGAACCTGATTCTCAAGAAGAAAGGGTAGAGCAAGTATGCAATGGAGATGAAGTTGCTTGATTATTCAATGAGGAAGTAATGAATGATAATGGCCCCCTTGATCAGGAAGAAAATTATGTTGAAGAAGTGCAAATGTTCCAGAGGCAAGGTTTGAGAGACATGCCCCATAGGTGTCCACAGGCTGGGGGACCTTTTACCACCTCCATTCCCCCTAACAACTTCAGTACCCCTCCAGATCCTAATGCTAACAATAATCCATCTTATCCACATGTTTCCAAGTAGTATCTTTCAAAGGAAAGACAAGCTCAAACTGATTCATAGAAAGAAAAGGTTGTTCAAGCAAGCAAGGACAAGGTGGAAGAGCCTTCTAAGGACGTCTCCACTAATATGAGTGAGGAGCAGATGGCTTCATATGTTGCTAAGGAGTTCAAGAAATTAAAGGTAAATCTTTTAGCATTTGTGTTATTAAGGTTCCCTACAATTAGAAAGGTTGTTTTGGGTACCTATGATGCACATTCAATATCTTTGGACAAGCCTTTTGCTGAGAATATTGGTCAGACTTCCAGTTCTCAGCTTGTGAGGACACAAAACCAGGCACAAAATCAGACTAAATTGCCCCTTGGAGATAAAGGAAAAGAAAAGGATAAAACCCAAGTGGCCCAGGTAGATACTCAGCCAACTTTATTCCAAGGGAAGACAGAAACCCCACCATTTCTGATCTCTGTCTGTATATTCAGTAAGAATCTGCATAATTGCTTATTAGATTCTGGTGCTTCCACCAACGTGATGCCATTTGGAGTGTGTAGAGCTCTAGGAATTACACCTGCTGACTCTCAGAAGAAGGTGACATAGTTGGATAGAACTGAAGTAAGTGTGGTAGGAGAACTAAACATGATTCACATGCAGATAGCTTTAGATCCAATGATTCAACAGGTCATCAATATTCAAGTAGCTAATATCCCTGATGCATATGGTTTGATTCTAGGAAGATATTTCACCAAAGCTTTGAATAGATATGTGTCCACTGACCACTCACACATGTGGTTTCCCTGGAAGGGAGTGCCAAATTAGATTAGAATTGAAAGAGAACCAAGAATGAAATACATGATAATGGATTATCAAAATACTTCAACATAAGTCTTGATATCAGAAGTAGGAATGGGAAATTACATGCTGTCAACTCAGTATGAAGAGTCAGACTTAGAGGAGGTATTGATGTTGCATACGATACCTATTGATGCTGAGACGGGATCCAACCATGTTGAAGTTTTGACAGAATCAGTTGAGGAAGAGGAAGAACCTCAAGATAATCAGATCAGCCTATTAGACAGCTTTTAGGAATTCATCAAGCAGTGTGTTGAAAACCAGACTCACCTGGGAAGGAAAACAAGTTTTAAGGAATTACTCTTACCAAATTGGTTAGAGTTCATAATGCTTCCCATTCAGAGTTGGAATGTTGTTTGTGCCAGACAACAGTAGAGCAAGTATAGAAATGCCTAAATCCAACCCAAGCTGTGGAGACAAAGGTACATAACCCTCAAAGAAAATGTCAAGAGGATAAACCACCTGTAGTGACTGAAGAGTCTTCTAATACTGACAAGCCGAAGGATATGATAAAGAAGACCACCACTGCTGAATACTAGACTCTCAAATTTGATGGATCCAAATCCAAACATGGAGCTGGAGCAGGGTTCGAATTGATTAGTCCAAAAGGTAAGAATTTCTTTGCAGCCCATAGGCTTCAATTTCACTGTACCAATAATGTGGCAGAGTATGAAGCATTAATACATGGACTTCTCATGGCACTTAAGAAAAAGGTCAAAATTCTACAAGTTTTTGGTGATTCAGAATTAGTAGTCAAACAAGTGAGGAAGCAATATTCATGCCACGATAGGAGAATGACTAATTATAGGCATAGAGTGTGGGACCTCATTGAGGGATTTGACACTTTCAATATCCAACTGATCCCATGGCAGAAGAATCAAACTGTTGATTCTCTGGCTCAAGCAGCAAGCACTCTACAGCCTCTATCTCTGTCAGGATTAAAGAAGTTTACTGTTGAACTAACTCATGTGCCATCGGTCCCGGACAATGTTACTAATTTCCAGGTATTCGAAGATGACAAACATATCCTTGATTTTATCACAAATACAGACGTTTTTGCTTCCCAAATTATCGATGAAGCAGAACCCCAGGAAGCAGAATTGGACCTGGAAGGTGTGCTGAATCTGAAGTCTAATACTATTCCAAGGGGAATGGTATAGTTGGAGCGAATTTTTGATATGGATAAAATCAGAGATCATGAACAAGAGTCGAAGAAAGAATCAATCAGTGGACAATGTGACACTCAAAATTTGGGAACTGAGGACAATGTTAAGAATATTTTCATTGGCAAGGTATGCACTCCAGAAGAAAGACAAGGGATAATTGAAGCCCTACACAGCTTTCCAGATATAGTGGCCTAGGGTTATGAGGACTTGAAGACTTATGATACATCAATCATAACTCACACTATACCCCTGAAGCCAGGTGCTAAGCCTTTTAGATAGAGACAGAGACCTATTAACGCATTGTTTGAACCCCTCATACAGAAAGAAGTTCAGAAATTATTGTCTGCCAGAATTATATTTCCTGTCAGGCATTCAACATGGGTGGCAAACTTGGTTCCAGTGAGAAAAAAGAATGGAGAAATTAGGCTTTGTGTCGATTTCAGAAATTTAAATAGATCGTCAGAAAAAGATAATTATCTAGTTCCTTCGTTAGATGAAGTGCTTCAAGTGGTCAATGGATCTTAGATGATGTCCTTTCTAGATGGTTATTTAGGGTACAATCAAGTAATGGTCCAGTATGAGGACAGACACAAGACTGCTTTCACAACTAAATGGGGTACCTTTGCCTACAGGAGGATGCCATTTGGACTCATTAATGCAGGGGCTACGTTTCAAAGGGCTATGGATATTGCCTTTAAAGACATCATAGGAAAATGCATCATCATTTATATGGACGACCTAACTATTTTTTCAATGAATAGAGGGGATCATATCTCAGATTTAGGCAAAGTGTTTTAGAGGTGCAGAGAATTTGGCATATCCCTGAATCCTAAAAAGTGTATTTTAAGAGTAACCGAAGGAAAGCTATTAGGACATGTCATATCAGAAAAGAGAATTGCTATAGATCCAGAGAGAGTGGAGGCCATATTGAAGATTTAGCCGCCTGCTAGCAAAAAGGAGATGAAGTCCTTCTTTGGTAAGATCAACTTCATCAGAAAATTCATTACTGGATTTGGTGAAATTGTTAAACCGTTAAATGCAATGCTTAAACAAGATGCCAAGATCAAATAGACTACAGAAGCGAAGGAGGCTTTTGCAGAGATCAAAAGGGCCATTACTGATGCTCTAGTATTGGTAAGTCCTGATTATAGCAAACCCTTTTACATCTACTCATTTTCTTCAGATCATTCATGTGCTGGGATGCTAACTCAAAAGTCTGATGAGGGAAATGAGAATCCTATTGCCTTTATGAGCGCACCATTAAAAGATGCTTAGTTGAAATATCCAAGTGTGGAAAAGTAGGCATATGCCCTGGTCAGAGTAGTAAAGAAATTTAGGCATTATATCCTCAGAAATAAGGTGTATGCAATTGTCCCTGATTCTGCAGTTAAGTTACTTCTGATGCAAAATGAACTAGGTGAGCATAGAGCTAAATGGGTGACCATGCTACAAGAGTATGACATTGAGACCCAACCCATGAAGCTGGTAAGAGGGAAAGGGCTCACTCAGACTATGGCTGAGATAGGCTCTGAATTGTTTGTTTAGAACTATAATATTGAAGAGGTTTCTCGAGATGGTTGGTATGATGACCTAGTGTATTATCTACTGAATCAACGACCTCCAGGTCATCTTAATGCAGTCCAAAGATGAGCTCTATGGTTAAAGAGTGATGGTTTCGTGCTGAAAGGAGCTATTATGTACAAGAAAAATCATGAAGGCATTTATTTGAGGTGTCTTGGGAAATAGGAAGCTAAAAGAGTGATGAACGAATTTCATGAGAAATATGGTACTGGTCATGGCTCTGCGATTGCCACAGCAAACCAAGTCTTGCGGGTAGGGTATTACTGGCCTACACTGTTCAAAGATGTTCATCACCATGTACGGACCTGTCACACTTGCTAGACTGCAGCAACAAGAGAAAGGTGTGCAACACTCCCACTCCAATCGGTCACCGAGGTAAGACCTTTTGCTCAGTGGGGTATGGATTTCATAGGCCCCATCAACCCACCATCTTCTGCAAGACACAGGTAAATTCTCACTATTACTGATTATTTTACAAGATGGACTGAAGCTTTTGCTTGCAGGCAATGTACATCAGATGTAGTGATTGATTTTCTAGAATCAGCCATTCTTAATCGATTTGGATGCCCCATTGCTATTGTCTACGATAATGGTCCTGCTTTCACATCTTTAAAATTTTCAAACTGGACTTTTGATCACAGAATTATTGTGAAGTTTGCATCTAATTATTATCCCCAGGGTAATGGCCTAGCAGAGTCCTCTAATAAGAACCTATTGACTGTTATCTGTAAGTTGTTAGAGAAGAACCTAAAGGACTGGCACACCCAGCTTTGGTTTGCCCTTTGGGCAGATCATACCAGACTTAAGTCATCCATTGGAACATCTCCTTATCACTTAGTGTATGGTCTGGAGCCAATATTCCCTATCCAACTCAAGATCCCAACTTTACAATTTATAAATGAGTTTTATGATGAAGGGGATAGAAGGGAGGCTAGGTTGACAGAACTACTGCACCTTGATGAGAAACGGGACAGTGCCCTTGAGAATTTTTCTAAACATTAGGGGGTAGTTAAGAGATGGTTTGATAGGAGGGCTAAAGTCAAAGCCTTCAGGATTTCTGACCTTGTCTTGTACTGGGATAAACCCCATGATCAGAAAGGGAACCATGGGAAGTTTGATAAACTCTGGCTTGGCCCATATCAGATTACTGAAATACTTGGAGATAATGCCTTCCGTTTGAAGACTCTCACGAGAGAAGATATCCCACTGCCTATCAATGGGCAATATTTGAAACATTATTTCTAGTCCTGAGCTATTTTTAGCTCTCCGCTCTGTATATATTTAGTTTAGGTTGCTCGCTTTGCTTTGGTTAGAGTAGGTTTCCCTTTTGGTTTGCTTGTTTTGCTTTTGTTAGAGTAGGTTTTCTTTGGTTTGTTTGTTTTGGTTTGCGTTGCTCTTGCTCTTGGTTCTTTCTCTTTTAGGATCTTTGGGTACATCTGTATGGCAATGGCAACAACATGGGCTTGATGTTCTTGGTATTTCCCTTACAAACTTTAATCATCCTTCCAGGACACCATGGTATGAACCCTCTATCCAATGTCACTTATCCTTATGTGGAGGCAAAGGGTTTTCTAGCCAATTTGAATAGGAATATATTGGGGTCTCATACTTTTAATTATTAAATGTACCTGAAATTGCAGAAGGTCCTTATAAGGTCTGAAACAGGTGAAAAATCCTTTTATGCTTTAGTGCCACTGTGGTTCTCAGCCCTGAGTGTGAACCTCACTGTTCACAGGATGAATGACATAAGTAAAAGAAAAGATATAAAAAAAAGGAAAAAAGTAAAGAGAAAAAGAGAAAATTTTGAAAATGAAAGGTTTGAATTCAACTTATCAGGGGGATCTAAATATCTCTACCGGGGCTATAGACGCCTGGCTAGCAGTAGAGCTATGCTCAGGAGGATCACAACGATAACCTCGTCGAGGCTATGAATACCTGACTGGCAGCGAGGCTCTATCCAAGTTGCTTTTAGGGTATGAATATTTACGTAGCTTGTTCATACCAAGTTTGATCCTTGTTGTAACTGAGGGGGGGTAATGAATGCATGTGCACACACTTTGACCCTGGTATAGGAAAATTTGAATGACTAGGGGTTTCTTTGTTTAAACATGGAGGTGGTGGTTGGATATCTGGTCTGTGAAACCATGAGTTCTGGGTTCTTGATTCTAGTTTGTCATCGAAATGCTCAGGAGCATTTCCCTAGCAGAGTCACCATTTGTTGTGCAGTTTTTGCACACACTTCCCACTTGGAGTAGGGACCCTCTTTTCAGGATGTCTTTTGACCTTTGGTTTCATCAGATCTATCTTTTTGAGGTCTTGATATGTTGGTTTTGTTGCTTTAGTCTTTCCTTGAGGCTTGAATTGATTGAAATTGAGTTTTAGGCAAAATTTGGGTTTTCACCTAAGTCTAAGATTTTCTAGCTCCTGCGGATTTTCCCGGGCTCTGGCTCACTATTTGTTTATCGTTGCATTTTGCGAAACCGGGTTTCTGCTTGACCCCAGGATTTTCCTGTCCCGGCGGATTTTCCCAGACTGTGTTAAAATCCCGAACTTCATTATATCCCCGGTTTCTACATTTATGTGAAATTCATGTCCATCCGGATTTTCGTGTATCTTGGGATTTTCCAAAATTCCATCTTGGGCTCGGGTTTCTAGATTTGTCAGACGCATCTTGTCGCTCATTAATGACCGAGGTACCTTTGCTCAGGCACATAAATGGGTGGATTTAAGACCTTTTTGGCATCATTTTAACTTCATCATTTGTTTGCTTGCTGCTCTAGCGATTGAGAGTTTTCATTCGAGCTTTTAGCATTGATTCTGAATCTCTTGCGTGTGGATTGATTGGAGCACTAGTTTAAGTCTTCATTGCTTTGGCGTGCTTGCTTCGTGGTTGCTTCTTCTAGTCTGAGTTTCGTCTGCAATAATCCATGGTAGGTGATCATTGTCCCTTTCATTTGTTTGTGTGATGATTGAGTGTTTTTGTATTGAATGATGATCATTTCGGGTCAGCCTTTTCTTGATTATGAGTTTGTGTTTATAGAGTTTGGGTTTGACTTTACTCTTCGCCAGTTTTCATCACCTCTGCTATACGTGTTTTGGTTTGCAAATTAGGTGTCAGATGCATCTTTATAGGTACATCTGAATAGGACTTTTCCCTTAGGCGTGCCATTCACTGTATTCTATGAAGATTAGGGTCTTGGGTCATTCACCCAAATTTTCCAAGGTTCAATAGGGTTATTTTGATTTCATGATTTATGATCACCCTCAACTTGCTGACACCTTGAGAAATCCTCGTGCACACTGGTTAATCGCCTAAATGATAGTTTTCCTTGCAATTTTAAGCTTATCTGGGCTTTGATGGCGGGGGCCTGTTCATCAAAATTAGGGCATTGCTATTTCACCATAAGGACTCATCCTTCAGAAACTTTGAGAGTTTGAAATCATTTGCATTCTCAATCTTGTTGGTTAGCATCAATTTCAGGACCGTTAGAATCCAAGCAGAAAAGATTGCATGATCATTTAGTCACCAGTTTGCGTGTCGCCGATCATCGGGTTCCCATGGTGTCTGCGGAATTTTTGTGCAACCAGATTTTCCCAGTTTAAGCTTATTCCGCAAAGTGGAGTAATTTTTGAAACACTTCAAGCTGTCCACGAAAATCCGTCCCATTCGGATTTTTTTAGGTTTCCTGTCTGGCTTTATCCTTTTTGATTTTTCAAAGATAGGATTAATGGAGTGAATGCTAATTGCTTATTTCTTGTTGCTAATGAATAAATTCCATGATAATCTAATGATTTTTTGGCTGTACTAACAATTTATGTGACTTATGATGACTTGGCAAAAGGAATCTGTTTGGGTCAGATTTCTCCAAAATTTTGCCCCGACTGGATTTTCCTGGTTTACACGGTTTTCCCAGACTGCTTTATTTTTTTGGATCTTCAAGGATCGGCGATTCGTGATGGATTTTAATTGCTTTATGCTAACCTTTGGATTGGAATATGCATGATAATTGGTACTTATGACAATTTTTTGTGAGTGCAGGCTGAATGAAGAAGGGCTGCTGTGGGAAAGTCAAAGGGTGACACGGAGGGGTCATCTATCTCGGAGGCAGACAGATACGAGGAGTTCAAACAAAGGACAGCTGAGAAGAATCTGTCAGTGCTAAGGAATGGCATGATGAAGTCAGGACTGGTGCATGTGGTAGGGTTTCCTCCAGCAATCCAGTGCTATGAGTTGATTTTAGAATGTGCCAGGCAATATGAATTCGATACATAAAGGGTCGTCAGTACTGAGGGAAGAGTCTTGGCCAACTTCAACCCTGTCTCTATTGCCCAGGCCTTTGACATGCCTGATCTGCCTTCAGTATGTGCTCTAAACATAGACTTGGCTAGGATGTATTATGAGAATGAGCCCATCAAATCTCAACCAATGATCAACTCTTGGTTGGAGAAGCCAAAGTCACACTATTCCAAACTCCCCAAGTAGTTGCATAGAGTCAAATTCAGGTCTGACATTTATGATGCTATAACATTTTTGAGCAGAGTAGCTAGTTTGAAGACTGTTGGTGTGTTAGAGATTTGGATGGTCCATGTGATCACCAAAATTGAGCAAGGGACTAACTATCATTTGGCCAGGCTTATTAGCTCTGAGATTGATAAATAGCTAAGGAATGTCCTGGAGACTAAGAGATTCACCATGTCCTCCTATGTCATGTATGTTCTTGACAGATTCTACCCATACAGGGGTTTGAATCCACGAGGGATATTCAAACAGGACATTGTCTATGAGGTCTATCTAGAACTCCACCTAGGACACCGGGTTTATAGAAGGGCCAATGATGCATTCACTATGCATATTACCCGGATGCTTCAGAATGCCAAGCATGTGAGATTGTCAGATGGAGCCAAAGGATTGATAAAGAATTATCAGGCCTGGTTAATTCAATTTCCCACCTTCACCTACATTAGAATTGATGGATGCCTGGTTGCTCCATATAGGTTACCTCGGTATCCCACTAATCACATTGTGTTATTGGAAATTGTCAGGAAGATTTGTGAATTTGATGCTATTGTAAAGAAGGAGAAGCATAAGAGAAGCTTCGGTGGAGATTTCCCTCTTGGAATTGGTGTAGCAGAAGTGTGCCCTTCCATCCAATCAGCACACACTGCAGGGGAAGAATTGGCAGCATATGGTTTCTCCTTCCACTCCAAAAGAATGAACTTTGATATCATAGGAGAGGCACAGAAGAAGGCCACTAGGAAGTACTGGCATAAAGGTGACCTAGAGGACTATTGGGCTAACATTAAGGATGACCTCGAAGCAAGAAAGAAGAGGTATTCCAGGCTCCCTATTGATGCAATCAGACAATACAATGTCAAGTTGATCCCGGACCAACTGGAGGATGATGGAAACTTGGTACAGGACCATGCCTTTGAGGCTGTGAAGGACAGGTCGATTGGGGAAATCAATTGGAATGAAGATGAGGTCATAGAGTTGGAGGACCTAATGGCCCCGGTCATGAAATTTACTTCTTCTTGGTTGAAACACAAGGTTTGGGAGCTAGAAAGTGAGAAGGTGACCTGTACCTTCAATTTGATGGGAGACCTCAATCCCATGTCTACTTTAGAGGAATCCGGGGAAGATGACCCCAAAGGGAAAACTCAAAAGAGCTCACCTTTCAAGATAAAGATTAGAGGCCCCAAGGAGAGTGAGCCGGAACCAAAAAGGAAGCCCAAGGGAAAGAAGGGAAATCAGACTTTGAAGATTGGTAAGTCCTCTGATGAGGAAGAGTTGGAAAAAGCAAAAGAGGAGGATGCTCCTCCACCATCGAAGAAGACAAGAACAACCAGGGTCTCAAAGAAGAAGAGTCAGGTTGCCTCAAAAGAGGAGCCTCCTATCATTGATGTAGAGAGCTCAGGGGAAAAGACTAAGGTCTATATGAGGAGATCCATGACTCCTTCTCCTAAGGAGGTTTTACAAAAGACTGATCCTTCTCCAAATGTGCCAGTTGTAGAGCCATCTAGGGCTGCTTCTTCTCCACCAAGCGCACCTGAGCCAGAAATTCTTGAGGAGCACGAAACCAGTGGAGAGGAAGAGCCATTGAAGGAAGGGACACTCTTCGGTGTGGCAGCTGAGCTCAAAGCTGAAGAGGTAGAAAAGAATCCTTCTCCTCTAGTGATGTATGAGGATTCCCAAGGGATTGGCAAAGGAAATGGATCGGCTGAGCAGAAAGAAGACATCCCTGCTAAGACCCCATCACCGGTGCAAGAGGTGGAGCTTGAGGAAGGTGATCAAGGTGAGCAGCTTTCTGAAAAGGAGAAAGATAAAACAACTGAAAAGGAAGAAGAGAAAATAACAGAACAACAAGAAGAAGCAAGAACAGAGGAAATCCGGGTAGAACCTGCAGCCCCGAACTAGCTTGAAAAAGAGATTGCAAGGAAGAAATAGGTGGTAGTTGAAGACACTCCCTTGGATTGGGATGAAATGATGTCCAAAATTGGAAAAGGGAAGAAAAAGAAGGCAGCTAAGATAGTCTCAAAGGTGGAAAGAGATGAAGCAAACAACAGGGTCATCCACATTGCCACCCCTACCATGGACAAAACTAGTGAAGAAGTCACTGGTCAGGATTACAATGTACAAACTATTAACCTTGGACCAGCATCCATGGAGCAGGACATAGAGGAATATGAAGGGTCTAGTGCTATGATTATTGGGAGATTGAGAAAGAAGACCCAGACCAAGCATGAGTTGAAGAAGGAGAATGAAAGACTTAGGAAATGCTAGGAAGAAGTGATGAAACCCCTGCAGTCTCTCCATCCTTCTTCTTCTGCCACTCCTGGCTTTCTGCCCAAGGAAACCATCTCTAAAATTTAGAAAATGAAAGCCTCAGCTCAAACTATAGTGGATTGGCTGAAGAATGTGCAAATAAAGGGATATGATACAATTAAGGAAATCTTATCGGTTGGGAAAGATGCAGTCAGAGCTAAAGAACTGCTAGAATATGTGTTGTCTCTAGATAAGGAAGACATTGACCTCTTACTGTAGAAATCCAAGATTATAATGGGACATGGTAAGGATCAACTGGTTGCAAATGGATTTCTTCCTTCTTCTAGGTTAGATGAACCCTGGGAATGGTTTGAGGCTCTACAGATGTAGCAGAAGGCCATGAAGAAGATTCAGAAATGGAAGAAACAAATAGATGGTGATCTTACTGTAGTGTATGATGAATGCATTGCATTCTTTGAGGTCATGACTGGAAGGAGGAAGATTTCCCCAAAATATCTGAGTCTAGAACAACTAAGAGAGTGGTGGCATGAAGTTTATGCCCCAGATTCTGAGAGTGTTATAACCGGCCACCAGTTAGATGATGCAACCACATATCTGGCAGTAATGGATAAGTATCAGGCCCACAAGGAGAATTGGGATAAGAATGTTAAACAGTCAAAGGAGGAGATTGGCTCCATTGAGTGTCGGCTTAGGATATTGCCTTTGCCACCTGTTGCCGAATTGGATAGAATATTCTTGAAGGTTCAAGGATCATCAGCTCAGAGTAAGGATAAGGGAAGTGGCAGTTAATGCCTATTTTGAGATTTGTGCTTCCCTAGTATCATAGGGCATGCATTGGACCGAACTACATTGGGGATTGTGTCAAGGCTGACCTTGATGATAGATGGCATTTAATGTATGCCTTATTTTGATTTCTAAGGCCAACTTGTTTTGGGCAATTATTCTTATCTTGTAAAAATGTTTGGCTGGGCCGACATATCTTGAGATTTGCTATAAAAGGCACTTTTGCCTCATTGTAAAGGGTTAGCTAGGAAGTAATAGAGATAAGTAAGAGCAGAAAAGAGCTAGAGTACTTTGTAGTAGGAGTAATATTCAATTTCTTAAAGCAAATACTGTATCAAAACAGTGGAATTGTTGCAACAATTTGATGATCTAATACAATTGAAGGCATTGTGGTTTTCCTGGTGCAATCTCTTGTGTTAGTTTATTTTGCATGGTTCTTGTTGTTCTATCTTTCAAATTGCTTAAAGATTTAGGGTTTAGTGTTCAAAATTAAATTAGCTTTAGTTTGATGAATGATGTTTTGATTTCATATCTGGAATGTTTGTAGCAATCTCTAGTCTATACTCCCAGTAACTATCTGATTGTAGTAGGCTGGTAAAGTCAACCTGGACCATATATTCATATGTGCTTAAGTTTGATTGTGGATGAATATCTGTGATTTGAAAATCTATATACCTTAGAAGATTGCACCGTTCTTGTTATATTGCATTGTGGGTTAAGCAGGAATTGGTTGTTTGAGGTTGGTCCATTCCAGATATCTGTTAGTTTCATTGTTCATTCTAGGAATAGTTCAGATCTTATCATATCCCTGCACCCTTATCTTTTGCTATTTCTTTATCATCTGGTTAGATTTAGGATCAGAGATCATTATATTGCAAAATCTGATAAATTGAAAGATACAGTTTGCTTGTAGTAAGGTCCCTTTGTGATTACTAGCATTTTCACATATTATCTGAGTTGTTTATGCATTGTCATGACCTGACACCCGAGAGACCTTGGGGTGATTTTCAGTGATTTATTGTTGAAAATAACCTTTCAAGAGAGATAGAATATTGTATTATGTCTGAGTTGTTGCTGTGCAGAAAACACCATCAACACATCTAACTTTGAATATTACAATCTTCAGACCCAATCCACAACCAAATCACAAAAATCCTTCCAAATTCCTTTTCATAGAGCTTTCAAAAACAAAATACAGTGAAGAAAACTTTTTGCAAAAAATTGCCATGCAAGAAGCTTTTTAGAAAAACTACCGTGAAAAATATTTTCACACCAAAGCTTTTAATTCATTTTCAATTAGCTCAAAGTCAGAAGAATTAATTGACAATCAAAATGTAATCAAGATTGATCAATTAGTTCCAACTTAAACAATTTACTCAAGATCACAATTTCTAACTCCAAATCAAAATTCTAACTCCAAATCAATATTTATAACATGTTAAAACAAACTCTTTTAAAATATCTAATTTTTAACATTTATTTAATTTTGCACATTAAAATTAACAAATACATTAAATAAATATTTTATTTAATTCAATTTAATAAATCCAGTTAATCAAACCTTTCCAACACTAATTCACAATTTGATAATTAAATTAATTAAACAAATCTATTTTAATTTAATAAATCAAACATCAAATACCATTATTTTAATCTAACATTTAGATAAAATTACATTAAATCAAATAAATTAATTAATTCCTAAACAAAATGCAAACAAGAATGACACAATGGAACCAAACGACAAAACAACAATAGGTGACAACACAAATACACATCTCGTAAAGGAACAATGGCTTAAAAGGAGTGTTACATTATCTCTGAAACAACATATTTCCATTGGGTTAGGGCACACTCAGACCTAACAAGCAAGTGGAGATGATGCCTGGTACTTGCATACTGCATCAAACAACACTGTTAAACATATCATCATAAATGAACAATCACACCATGAAAGAGAGTCACAACATAGTAGGATACTCACAAGTGAGTTACGCTACATTGTCTCTTTCAACAAGACTAACATATAGTACTACAACATAAACAATATCAAATACATCATCAACACAATATATAACCAACATAGTATGAGTGTCGTAACTGAAATAATATAGCATAGTATCAAAATAGTTAAAGCAAATATCAACAAAACATAAACAATATGAAACAAAGTAGAGAAATTGGAGGGACACTACAAAACACTTAAAATTTCTTGAAAATTGTGAAAAAAACTCTAACTGTGACTCATTCACCACTCTAGGCGAATTAGTCCTAATCTATATTTTAAAATACCTTTAACAACATTAAAAACCTCATTTTTGTGCTTCCTAAGCTTTTTGGTAACATATACTATAAGTCTGGAAAATTTTGGGAACATCTATTTTATGCATCTAGGTCAAAAACATCAATTTAGGGTAGTCATTTTTGAAATCATTTCAATAGAAGGCATCACTAGATCTAAAAAATGTTCACATTTCTGAAAAAAATTATAACATGGATAAAAGTACTTTTCAATTTTGCATATACAATGTTCACATTCATAAAACTTTGCATAAGTCTGATAAAAGTACTTTTCATTTTTGGATATACAATGTTTGCATTCTTAAATTTTTGCATACATTAGATAAAAGTAATTTTCATTTTCGGATATGCATTATTTACATTATTAAAGCATTGCATAAGATGGTTAGAATTTCTTTTCATTTTTGTTCAAACAATGGTAGTACCTTACATTTCTAGGCATGCTAAGAAAAAATCATATCCCTTCCCTATGAGAGTGTTTTAGTAAAAGAGAATACAACCTTGGACTTTCCTAATGATCATATCTGTTCTTCTCCTAATATCTCTCCTATTGGCAAAGAAGATATTTTGGTGTTATAATAACCAATCAATGAGAGTTTTGAGAATCCTAGTTGTCTCTCTCCTTCTACCTCTCTTATTAGGAAAGACATTGATGAACAAGAAGAAACAACCATCAGTAATCACGATGATAGCATAACACAACAAGAAATATTGAAACTTCAACTATCCCATATTAATCTCCTAACATCTTCCCCTCTTGTGATAATGTTTTAGAGGATGAAAGCATAAGTGAGGAAGATATGTTGGTGTTGGATGATCAAACCTTTAAGATCTATAATAACCCTCTCTATGATCATTCTCCTACCTATCCTATTTTGGAAGACATTAGGGAACAAAGGAATGAAATCATAAATAATCACAACAATCACACTTTTCCTTCTCTTAGTATCTCTCCTAGTTGTGAAGAAGATACTTTGATCATTGAAAGTCATGAGAATCTTAATTGTCCTTCTTCACCTAGGGAAACCCTTATTAAGCAAGACAATTCAACCATTGATAATTCCCCTACTTGTGATGAAGACATTTTGGAAGAACCAATCCTTGAATGTCAAGAACATTTGGTTTGTAGTTCTCCTAACAACTCTTCTCCTAGGGAGAATATCATGGTGCTAGAAAATGACAAAAATAGTAAGGTGGCTTCCTTAAGTGATGATAAAAAGGTAGTTCTAGATTTCCCTTTATTAGAAATACATCAAACCAAGACTACTAAAGTTATGAATGCACAAGTTTCCATTAGATCCCCCTTGATTAATGGACCTCCTACATATCTCATAGGACATCCTAAGAATCCTCTAATTCTTTACCCCCCCTCACAATGACCAAAAATTGAAAACAAACCCAAACTTATCCTTTACCCACCTAGGAATAATGTGTTGTTGAAGTCAAAATCATAATACCATTTATCATACATATAACACTAGAATCAATCTGCAACCAATCCAAACAACTTCAAATTCCCTCCCTTTTCCTAATCCTATTTTTCCTAGTGCTCCTTGTTTAACTTTGCATAGTGGGAAGGAGTATGATCTTGTTGAAAAACTTAAGAATACTCCTACAAATATATCCCTATGGGACCTAATTCAGAATTCACCTAATTATCACACTATGCTTCAAACAACATTGCAACAAGTTTTGGTTCCCTCTAGTGCAAACACAAATGACATATTGTTCATGATTCAAGGAATAAACACTAGCATTCTTTTCCACCAAAGTGAACTCCCACCTTTGAAAGTGCAAAAAAAAAATGATGCTTTCATGATAATAGCCTACTCCAATAGATTAGGTATAAAGAGAACCCTTGTTGACAATGGTTCCACTCTTAATGTGTGTAGTGTATCCCTTTTGGATAAGCTTGGTGTGAAAAAATCAAACATTCAACCTAAATCTTTATCTATTAAAGGATTTGAAAATGTAGGAAGACAACCACTTGGTGTGATCACATTTTCTATTACAACTAGAAAGGCCACATTAGAGACACCAATTCATGTTATGCCTCATAATCTTTCATATAATCTTCTCTTAAATAGACCATGGATTCATGCAATGAATAGGGTGCCTTCTACTCTTCATCATAAAATGAAGTATATTTATAGACAGAAAGTGCACACACTTGAAGCTAACCCCAAGCCAAACAATTGTTTGAACATTGAGAAAAGAAAGGAAAATCCTTTGACAACATTAGCACCAACTACACAAGTGGAACCAATGCAACAAAAAGAAAAAGAAAAATATATTGACCAAATCACAAGGCTATTAGAAGATGATTGGGGTTCCTTAGACTTTGAACAAACATTCATGGGAGAATACAAGATCATAAACAAAGAGTCTAAAAAGGGGAAAGAAAAAGTGGTAATGTCAACACAAAATTTAGAAGACCCTTCGAAAGCATCCACCTCAACCACTTTAGAAGAAAAGACAACATGCACAACAAACTTTTATAAAAAGTTACTATCAACAACCTCTGAATCCTAAAGAAATGGAAAATATTTATGGAAGAGGTTATGAGATTATGAAACAACTTGGATATAGTGGAAAGGGATGTGGTGCTAGAGAATAAGGTATCCATGTCCCTATAAAACCTAACATGCAAGAAACAATTAATGGTCTTGGTTTTCTAGAAATAAACAAGCCTTTGTTAATATCAACACTCTAACAAAATATTTTTCTAAGTTGACTTTAATAGTAGTGCATCCTAAACTGATAAACACTAGTGGTCTTGGTTGTTACCCTTTGCAAGAAACAATTTTTTTTATTTTATTTTTGCTCAATTCCAATGTCAACTTGCAAAACACTAATGATTTGAATTCATTAGATTTTACACTCTCCTATAAAGGAGAGAAAAAAATATCACAATCTAAATAGTTTTGTGTAGGTATGACACCTTGTACTAAGCAAGAGATGTCTTTGTTGCAAAATAATAAAACATCCTTTACTTTTGATCAATAGAGTATCTTAACAAGACTACTCCAAGATTGTTTGATATCTCCACCTCCAAGAACATGAAAGAAATTTTACTACAAGAGTTCATTTTGTGCATATCATATAGTTCTTGGTCATTCTACTAATGAATGTAAGGCTTTGAGTAATCAAATTCAACATCTCAAGGAGTATGGTGCTCTTCCTTGTGTTGAAGCACCTAATTCCTCTAACTAATACTTACTTTCATCCTATTTGGCTCATCCTTTCCTTGCACTAACTGGGGGCAAGGTGTTAGGTAGGCTTGTCCTTGTATGTCACTTGTTGTCTCTTTTGGCTAGTTGACCACCTTTCATGTATATATAAGTCAAAGCTTGGGATGTGAACAACATTCCTTAAGTTGGTTTGCATGTGACATACTGAGTCTTGGGGGAAACCCCTTCCATTTTCATGAAGTAGCTTTTCGGATACATATTACTTGGCATAGGGATTTCCGAGTAAGCTCTCATGTATTCTTCTACTTTAAATAAATTTCTCACAACAATGGTGTTAGCAACCACTTTAAAGTGGGGGCATACATCAACACTCATGTTTTGCTATGCAATTTTATTTTTTCTCATGATGTGTCCTTTTCTTGGTGGCATGATTGGGTTTTATTTCCTCCAAGTGCGAGATATTTTGTTTGAGTTGTACTCTCTTGGAGACATTATGCATGATGCTCCCTAAGAAGAGACCTTGCATGAATTAAGCAAAATACCTTTGAACATACCTTACACTATCTTGCATTTACAATACCTATTATATGGCCACCTAGATTAACACACCTTGCATGCTTGTGGTGCCATCTTGTTCATTCATGAGTTCCAAGCATACAAATTTTTACTTGCCTCATGAAGCTCGAAGTTCATTTTTTTTTCATGAGCTCCAAGCATACAAAGTTTTTCTTGTCTCATGAAGCTCGAAGATCATTTTTGTGTGGTTCCCTATCAAAGTTATTAGGAGCTATAATTTTGGTATGGTTGGACAAGAAGCCAATCTAAGGCATGAATTTCCCTTAGCCACTCATGTGTATGAGCACATATTGGTCATATGTGTCTCACCTTCTTAGATTACTCACCTAGCAGACACTCTAAAGTTCAATGGCCCCAAAGTGAGCACCTTTTTTTCAAAGCTAGATCCACTTATCTTATTCTTTCCTTTCTTCTTTATATCTTTGGCATTATATGTTTGTGTATATTTTTTTGCTACCTATCATACACCTTGTGTGTGTCCTTTTGTGCTCATGTTGGTTTGATGGAGGATCTCATATTTTGGGGGCTTGGCCACCTCCTTTGATTTTTGTGTCCTTTTCCATCTACATTGGTACATTTGGACCCCTCTTGAATGTGTGCTTTAGTGTGAATTTGAAGAAAGTTCATCCTCTCACTAAAGTGGGAACTAAATGTAGTGTCAAAAAATGGCATCACTTACATTTTAACACTTGATTTGGGAATAATTAATGATAAATTGGAATTAATGTTGCCTTGATCTAGTTTTTTGAGGTGTTTTACACATCCACATTAGATCTTGGGCCCTTCTTAAGCTAAATTAACTTAACTCTACCTTAATTTAATGTTGTAAAATGTATTTATTTACACCTTCACATTAAATTTAGGAGGCTTGTAAATTAAGTGGACCTAATCTAATGTTGTAATGTGTTCTACACATTCACATTGGATTTAGTGCCCTTTTTAGCTAAATAGACCCAATTTTTCCTTAATTTAATGTTTTAAAGTGTATTTATTTACACTTTCTCATTGGATTTTGGGCCCTCTTGCATTTATGACCTTTATATCATCATTAATATGCCCCTATGATCCCATATAATGAATCCCAAGGCATATTTAAATCAAAAGCCCAACAATATCAACATATAAGCTTAATTTACACACTCCCTGACACCTTATCAATCAAAATAGGCCCTATGGGACCTATTTTCCACTTTGGGTGAATGAGTCCCATCTAGGTGGGACCCATTCACCACATATGGAAAATGAGTCCCATTTGGCCTATTTTCAAGGATTTAAGCAAAAAAAATTGGTTTTAATTTTAATTTTTTTCTTTGTTAGCCTTCGGGATCAAATAAATGGTCATTTGAGTGTGTTTCCTATATAAAAAAGATTTCAAATCACTATTTCATACAAGCATTCATGAAATCAAGTCAAGTAAGCAAGAGTTAAGGATTCCAAGACTTCACAAGATTGATAGGGGAGTTTTCAACATCATTTCTAAAGCATTCAAGAGTAGAATTCTTCATTAATGGTTGCAACTATTCAAGATACATCATGTCAGAGATTATCAAGCATTAAGCATGTTATTGAGCTAGTTTTTTGATGTAGCATTGAAGATCCAAGATCAAGCATTTTTCTACACCTATTGTTAAGATCAAGATCTACATCCTTCATGGCCATTTCATGTTCAGTTGTAGATTTACAAGAAATTATTTACAAGAAATCATTCAAGGTATCATTGTCTACATTTCATATCCTATGAACTTCATGTTTCATGTCCTTGTTTTATTGTTTTATCATTTGGTTTAATTATCTAAAAGGGGTTTGACCAAGGAAAACCCCTATTCACTAACAATCAACAAGTTTTTCTCCTCTTTATATGTGTGATTGTAGATCTAAGTGCCTTGGAGCTTGAATGATCATTGAAGACTAGGTTGCGAGGGTGGAGAAAGTCATCAACTTGTCAAAAGGTTGCTATTTTCACAAAAGGAAACTTATAGTCCTAAAAAATAGGGTTTCAGATCTGAAAACAAAGGGGAAAAAAAAAGTAGATAGTGAAGACTAGATTCAAACCTTGAAGCTCCAAAAAATCCAAAATAGACTCATTTTCCACATGTGGTGAATGAGTACCACTATAGGTGTTTTTCAATTTTTTTTGTAGATTTAGATACCCTTTTGTTTGAAATTTTCTCTTGTGCAAAAATATAGAACTAGGACTGATTCACTCAGAATAGCGAATGAGTCCCACTAGGTCAAAAAGTTAGAATTTCCAACATTTCAGAGCTCCTTCCAATTATCTTTAGATTCCTAGGTGTACAAATTTCATTTGTCATCTTGTTATTTTATTTTATATGCATTTTTAAGTCATCTAGTTCAAGTTTTTTTTTTTTTTTTTAAAGGTGCAATGCACCCATGTAATGGGGAATTAGCGGCTTTTAGGAGCTATGAACGGATACAAACCACAAGAAACAACCAAACCAGCAGAGCACAAAAGCCAGTGAGGCACGGGCACTGCGAGCACTTTATTGATGAAGAGTTTGAACCACGGTGGCGTCCACAGCCATCTAGTTCAAGTTTGCATCATATTAGGTTTTTGCATTTCGTCTTGCATGTCATTGTATTTTCCAAGTTTAAACTTGGTGGTGAACCCATCATTAGATCCTAATCAATCCCTTAGTAGATCTCTTACCTTTATTGCACTCTTGGGTTGATATCTATCAGGCATCCTTGAATGTTAGTTGGAGAAAAGTGATGTTCTATGTCCAAAACCATAATGCATCCATTTTTCAACTAAAAACTTATATTTAAATTAGACATTTTGAAAAAATCTTAACAAATAAATTTTTAACTACTTTCACTTGAATTGAACCCTAAACTATATGAAAAAAATTAAATACACATAACATACACTCAATCAAGTTGAGGAACATGAAACTCACATTGAAATCAAAATATGAAATACTTTCAATTAAATTGAAAAACTTAAACTAATTTTAAAAAATAGTTATTTTTGAATTTAATTCATGTTGTCATCACTTTCAATTCCCCATTTTAAACAAAGAAAACCCCACCAAGTACTTAACTAAAAATCAAAATTTTCTTTTGCTAGTCTTTAACCAAGTTTACAAACCTTTGTCAGATACCAATGAAATTTATGACTTCATTCCCACTCAATGTTTCCACAAGCTTAAAATTTAAAGCCCTTTTGTATTAGTCTTTGTGGAAGTTGTTAGTTGGTACATAGTTGCCAAAATGACTATATGGCCACAAGAGTGAACCAAATGGGAATAGATCAATTAATAAAGAGACTTGGTGAACTCTTAAAAATTTCAACAACCTTCATCGATTCTCAATAGGGTTCCCAAATCTTCTTCGTCCCTACCATTGTTTTTAGGTTAAGTGGTGGGTTCTCTTCTAAGTTTTATTTGTAAAAGAAAGAAGGGGTCAATGAGCAAATTAAAGTGTTTGAAAATTATTTCAGCATGGTGGTGCACAAGAAGGCTTTCATAAATAGGATGTATTCTGAAGTATTTCAAGATTGTACCCATAAATTGATAACCAATGCATTCAAAAGCTAAATAGTGCTTCACTAACAATGATGTGTTTAATGAAAGATAAGATACTTGTAGGAATAAAGATTTCATGAGAAATGCATCCATAGATGCTAAAGTCATTCACTATGAGCATTAAATGGAAAGCTTATCACATGAAGAAATGAACATAAAAGAAAAAATAAGATTTCTAGGACATTCCCATTATACAGAGTAGTTTAAAAGTAAAAAAGATAGATATATTTATATATTTATCATAAAAAAATTTGTATTTCATCATCACAAAAAGAGGAATTTAGTAGCACAAGGGGTCTTAGATGCCAAGAGTAAATATGACGACCTTGATGGCCTCAATGACTTGGTGCATACACTTGATCTGCATAGGTGAAAAGACATTATAATTCAATTCAACAAAGTGGTGAAGCTCTCCATGTTGTTATGCTCAAGCCTAACATGTAGCAAGGTGATAGCTTGACTAGCTCTCTTACTATACAAAGCAGGGATAAATTTAAGAACCCCCCTTGAAAAAGGTATGAAATCCTAGAGAATCTTGTATGCTTCCCAAAAAATATTATTTTATTGGTATTTTTTTTGTTTTTAGGAAAAAAATCTCAATTGGTGAATCTTTTGTTATCGCTAGAAGTCTGTGGAAAATCTTAGTGAATTGCAAATTTTTTAAAGCCAATAAAATATTTTCATTGGTGATTAAAACATATTTTAAAATGAATAAAATATTTTGATTAGCAAATTAAACATGTTTTCAAGGCAACAAAATATTTCTATTAGTGAATTAAACCTATACTCAAACAAATAAAATAATTTTTTTGGTGATTCAAAAATGTTTTCAAACCAAAAAATATATTTTCATTGGTGAATTAACCCTATTTTCAAATGAATAAATAAATATTGGCGAATTAAACATAATCTCAAACCAATAAAAAATTCATTGGAAAAATAAATTGGCATGCCAATAATAAATCATACTGTGAGTGGTGGAAATATCAAATGCTACATATTGTTCTATTCTGGGAAAAAAATTTCTCACATCCAAATTCATTCATAAAGTGTTTGAAATGGGTACAAGTGTCAACATATTCATTATGTTTGAAGCCAAATGTCAGTACAAACCAATATAACCCACAACCATTCGATGATTTTTTTATGGACGACTATAGTTGCATTTCAAAAGTAAATTTCTGAAGCACTAGACTTGTGAATTCAAATCTCTAGAAGTAAATGTTTGAAGCACTAGACTTGCAAATTCAAACCTCTTAAATGACACTAGAATTGTTAAATTTCCAAAATTTAATGGTTGGTATTTTATTACTTATTAAATCACTTAATGCCATGACACCCAAAGTAATATTTTATCATTGATTGGCTATTGGAAGTTAAAGGTTGCTTAAGTTTTGACTTATGCCTTTGTAGTTATCATGGTGACCGACCCCTTGACCTAGGCTACTACTAGTTCCATGGAATATTAAAATTAGGTAAAAAATATTTGCTAACAAAAAATCAATGGTTCAGATTGATGATTAACAATTAGGCGACTCCCGTGCACCTGCATTGCTAAGAAGGTGATGTTATCAATTTTTTGTAATAATGCAAGATTCTGACATCTATCCTCAGTGGGACTAAGCTTCAACTCATGGTTAATGGTCTAAAAGGTATCGATAGCCAATGCTAAGTTCATCAAAGATCAATGGTAATCACAAGATGGACAACTGTATTTGCATTTTGGAAGCAAATGTCTAAAGCACTAGACTTGTGAATTCAAACCTTTGAAATGATTCTAGAACTATTAGATTTTAAAATATCAATGGTTGATGTTTTATTTTTTTAAATCACTTAAAGTCATGACTCAATTTTTTTGAAATAATATTGTCACATCAAGTGGTGAATTAAATGTTCAAGTGTTGATTATTTGATGTATTCATTCTATATGTACAAGTTCACCAACTTGATGTTCTTCATATAATCTATAATATATTTGTCTTTACTTTCTTTATTCTATATTCTCAATTTAATTGTGATATGGAGTCTTCATGGTGTGTCATGCTACCCAAATATTTTTGGGAGAAAAGAAGTGATGATGCATACGTTAGGTGAAAGTTGGGTATGGTTTTTACAATTCCTTATGTGTAGGTTGAGGATGCTATAAGAATAATTGTGGGTAGGGAATTGCTTCAGAACAACCTGCATGCTCTATTTTTTGAGCTAGCTTCGGATTTCTTGTCCAATTACATGGATATTTTTCTCAATAAAGATTTGGTGAAGACATTGGTAATACATTATTTGCAGCCTTTCATTTATTCTATTTCTTCATTGGAGTTGGCATTGGAGCATTACAATTTTGAAATTGGGTTAGCATGTATTGGTGGAATCTTCTGCAAAGTTGAATTGCATGCTTTTACAAAACATGCTCTTGCCATGGTTAATATGAGGTGTGGTCTATTATGTGTTACAAAAGAATGAATCATTAAAGAGTGGAGTTTTGGAGGAAGGATTTGGGTGATTCCCTTTTCTTCTTTGTTATTACTTTGATAAATTCAATTCACTTCATGCTCAAACACTCGGTTGAAAGCCTCTACTATTGTTACAATTTATTTTAGTAACGACTTGTGTCTATATTTTATTGTACAACTCTTGTAATATGTATTTTATGATTGGTTTTTTGTCACAGTTAGTGGTTTTTGGTCAGGGTGGTTATGTAGTATGTACTTCTATTTTCAACCATGTAAATTAAAATATTTTCCGTTGCTCCATTCTTGTAAATCCTTTTTTCTTTATTCAATATAAAATGCAGCTTTTAAAACTATTAGTAATTATCAACATAAAGTTTTGATCATAAGTGAGCAAAATTTATTGTGACTTATTAGTGCACATTGATAATGATTAAGCTACAACAATCCATTTAATTCTCTCTTTTTAATGCTTCGAAATAATCTACATGTCATTTAATTCTCAATATTTTTATCAATTTTTGTATATCCGCTAGATTTTCTTTCATTGAAGAAAATGTGGTTGTGGTACCATAGATTAACACCATATGTACATCTAAAGTGAGAAAAATGTTTGATTTGATCATATACTTCTGATCATAAGTGAGAGAAATTTATTGTGACTTATTAGTGGACATTGATAATGATTAAGCTACAAAAAGCCATTTAATTCTCTCTTTTCAATGCCTCAAAGTACTCTAACTTTCATTTAATTTTCAATATTTTTTTTATCAATTTTTGTATATCCACCAGAGAGTCTTTCATTGAATAAAATGGGGGGTAAAAGCACAAACCTATGTCACACTTTATAAAGGAATCGCCAACAACAATTTTTTTGAACTCGACCATATAAAAGTGGTCTTTATGTTTTGAATTTCAAATGGTGTAAACTAATGAATGTAGAACTTTTGATGAAGTTTATTTTGTAATTTCTAAAAATTTTAAAATATTTTCACATTATGTTTTTATCAATTTAAGGACAAATTTTGGAATGCTGAAAATTTCAGAAAAGAGTGACTTCATGGGCCGTCAAGAAACAAATTGAAAAAAACTTCATTTCTCCCTAAATTTTTTTTCTCCAAATAGGTAACTTCAATATCTTGTGCATGGAAAAAGAAAATTCAATTTTTGATGTATATTTTTCTTGTAATAATGTTTGAAAGTCAAACATGTCATAATTTGATAGTTTTCACGGGCCGTCAACTATTTTCAAATTTTTAAATCATTTTCAAAAAAAAAATTATACCCTTTTGAAGAAGACTCTCTCCTCTTGTGCCCCATATAAGATTTAAATTTTTTTAATAAGTTTTACTATCTTGTTTTTAATTTGTAATCAACTTCTTTTTTCATTTTGAAAACCTACTTGCATTATTTTAAAAATAAAATATATTAAAACTAATAAAGATATTTAAAAAATTATACATTTGATTCTCCAATCGAGCTTTACAAAGGGTTTTTTTTTTTGCAAAAATCATTCTAAAGAAATACTTAGTTGAAGTTGAAAGTTTCGAAAATTCTGAAAAAGCTGAGTTGGCTGCTAACTAGGATGCCAACTAGACACACTTTCTATAGAAACTGTTTCTATGAAACCCTTCTATAGAAACCCCACACATAAAAAAGCCAATTTCAAAGGCAAAAGGGAAAAAAAAATATTTTTTTTTTCGTGCGAAAACTATTCAATCTGAAACCATAAAAGCACGAATACCACATGGTTTTGGTCGAAAACCTAGTCTAGAGAACTTCTCGCCAAAAATATTTCGCTTTAGAACTATTTATTTGGCCAAAAGTGTGACAATAACTTTGTGCTTTTACCCATGGTTGTAGTACTAGGAATTAATAACATATGTACTTGGGAAATCCTTAAGATATTCAAAATTAGGTTTCTCTTCTAATCCAAAGTGAGCAATTTTTTTGATTTGATAACTTGATATTGAAAGTGGCAGAAAGTATGACACATGGCACGTGCTTTCTTTTTATCAATTTCTATCATTTTTATCAATTTCCACATATCCAACGAATTGTCTTTCTTTGAAGAAAGTGTGGTTCCAATACTACAAATTAATGCCATATGTATATTTGAAGTAATTGATTGGATATATTAAAAACTGCATGATGTATTGTAGATGATGATGTAATTAATCTAGTGATCAATTGAAACAAGATTTGTAATGATTTCATATCATTTCAGTGGATATTTTGATAGATTTTTAGCTTGAGGTACAGTTTGTGTGTAGCCAGAAATCAATCAAAATAAACATTGTAAATGTAAGACTTGAGTTATACGATTATGTTATTTTCTTGGTTTGCATGATTATCATTATACCCAACCTCGCATGACAGCTGAGTAAACATGGATCAAGTTGGTAGTGGTACTAGTGACCCATAAATAGGGATAGTGAGTACAACTGAAATCATTCATAGAAGGCTAAAGGCTTTACTATTGAGTGCAATGTTCTAAATTTTCATAAGTTTTTTCATTTTGCAAGGTTAATAAGGAAGAAGATGATGTGGTATTATTGGGCATACTCTAAATTCTCTTATCTCTAGTTGTGTAGTTACAGAGTAAAAGACCAATTTCCTTTAAGTTTAGAATGGTGGAATTGGAAAGAAGTTGATCTAGTTCACCTAACTTCTGAGATAGGTTTTGAACGAGGATGAGGAGCTCTGATGGAGATAAGTGTTTTCACAGAGACTATGCCCACATAATTATTTTTTTCTTGTTTACATTGAAATTCATCGACTTCTCATGTTCCATTTGGATAGAGGCCCTCAAAGAGGAACTATGGAATTTTAGAATCATTGTGTGCTATCCAAATGCATGGAAGTTGCATGCAGAAGGTGGTAGTAGATTTACTACCCGTCATCTTCCACATGGCTTTGGTTCTCAAATACGATAGGCACATTTTGTATTTTCATAGCTCTCATTTCCCCAACATGGTAGGAAAGCCCTATCAATTTTCAAATCCATTTGTTTAATAATATGGTCTGGATCCCATAGCTTCCACTACTAGCTTGGAATCAATTGTGTAATTCTGGGTTGTTTTGGTACATCAGATTGAGCATATTATAAATGTTGAACCATATTTGAGATATTGAGACCCAAACCATGGTTTATAAGCGCCATTGTTTGAGAATATGGTTTGCACTATCATCAGTAGTAGAAGCAACCAACGACCCAACAAATTGGAATCAACTATGTCTGATGTAAAATTTGGCATGTGTCATTTATACAAAACAAGAGCTTACATGCTTTACTCATCTTTAAAAAGCTATGTAATAATGTAACATTGTAATTCAATGGTAATAAAAAAATGCTTATGTTATTATTTGGTATTCATTTACAGTAAAGAATTATTTTCTGTTTATAGTGTGTATTCAAATTATACAAGTAATGTAAATGAAATAAATTAATAGAAACAAAAATTTAATAAATTTAGAAAAAAAAAAAATTCCTTTAAGAGATTGAGTATTATCTATTTATGAAATTGTTACCTAATTTGACTACTCACTCAGTTAGGTTGAGCTTTGTGTTTAGAAATCAGGAGAGAGGTACATTTTTCATTAATCTTTCCTATATTGGATTCAATTGCATAAATGGAAAAATCAGAAGATTACAAAACCATAGTAAGAGATCATTGCATTTATACAATTACAAATAACATAGAAAATATTTACACAAATATTTCTAAACAAAGAAGTAATATTATTGAATATAGAAATGTTCATTGTCTCACACAAGCCATGAGTTTAACTTTTGCTTATTCAATACAAATTGAGAAAAGCATATACATGAATAAGTGAAAAAAAATAATTGTGCATATAAGGAAAGTGACTAGTCTTTTCTTGAGAATGAATGATTTGGCATCAACTAGTTCTAAGTACTCCTACCTTGAACTGCTTGTTCCTCTTAACTCATCATTGCTCCTAGTTCCTACATGTGGAAAAAGCAATGATATTAGAGCAATGCTCGAAGCAATGAAAGAATCACATACATTATATGAACATTCACCTATGCATGTATAGACTAATCTCCATGTGCATTAAATATAAAATGCATGCTTTAGGTGTCTAGGAAAACCGTTAGGTCAACATACACATCTAAAACAAGAATTTTGTTTTCTAACTTGTTTTCCTCATGTGTAGATACAAGAAAAGTAATGTTGCTTATTTGTTTCATCAAGTTATAACATGTGGGTTAAAACATCCAGCTCCCACAAGGGTTGAGCCCAACATATTGAGTTATCAAATAATGAGCTCATTCAAGCTTATTTAAGATGGAAATGCAATCTTAAAAGTCCTCATATCAACATGATTATGCAATAATAGTGAACATGCATACATATTCAGTTCACAAAGTATTTCCTCAAAAGTAGTGGAACAACAAGCTAAATCTTCAAAGCTTTTTGTAACATGAATTTAAATGCACAATAATAGAGGATAGGTTGAAAGTAGAGAAGAGCAGGGAAAGATGGCAATGACATGCATACAGATTAGCATAGTCCATAGAAAAGGCATAAAGATCAAAGGTACTTAAATAGTTACAATGCTTGTCAGGTACTAGTTAAATTAGAGTAGATCTAAATTTAATTATCATTTGGTCTATGAGGGAATTTGTAATCATTATGACATGCTAGGATGACATCTGATTAGAAGGATCAAAATTAGAAATGCAGATTTGAGGCTTCCAAGCAAGCTAAACAAGTGTAATCAAAAGATGCCTCAAGGAAAAGACACTCAAAATGACATTTATATGCATAATGACATAGACTTTGGAAGAGAAAATCATTTTTTTTTTTAAAACCATAAATGAAAGACTATCATGAGTTAAAAAAAGATCACTATAATAGTTTTCTTCATGCCTATAGTTGAAGGAGAAGCCAAGAATATGATGTTATAATCAATATATCTGTGCAGTAAATTCATATTTCATGCAAAAGTATTGCTCATACAACAAGATAGTAATGAGTATAGACAAAGATTTAATGTCATAAGCATAGTCATTTTTATAATCAATATGACTATAAGTTATCAAGACATTGCAATAAGAAATGTCATAATTATTTCATTCCTATCGTAGATAAATGACAATATTTGAAACAAAAGGTGTGTTTCTTGATGACAATATAAATGTGACTACAGTGAGTAGGAGTATGTGCAATGACAGTATGTTATAGGAAGGGAATGGAAGAAGCATAAAAGAGGATGGTTTGTGAATACACAACTAGTGGAAAAATTAGTGTTCATGAGGGAATGAAAAGGTGCATAAATCCTGCAAGTTATACCCACAATGTGCAATGACATCGAGCCTTTCTTTGCAAACTATTGTATTCATAGGACAACATTTTCTTGTATAATGATTGGCTGAGATAGCTCTTGTTTTTGTTGATCACCCTCTCATGAAATATCATTCATTTTATAATTTTGCATGATCTTATCATAGCAAGGAAATAAACACAAGGATAGAAAAATGGAGAATTCCATGGAGATATAGAATCAAAAGATATCTTCAACCATGAAAACCTATGTGGGTTTTATACATGGAAAAATCAGTGCATGAAATCACAAGCCCAGGGCCTGAACTGTGTTTTAATGTATTTTTCATAAATATTAAAATAAGTTGTGCCTGTAAAAGGAAACTCTATAGGATCAAGGAGGTAAACAGAGCATAGCCATGGCCTGTTCAAAGTTGCCAAAAATCTATAGAAATATAAGGATTTCTATAGGAGAAAAATTATTTATTGAAAACATATGAAAACCTGCTACAATGCTTAAGTTGAGGTATGACAGCTATAAGAACCATGACAAGAGTGAACGGCCATGAGAATGAAGGAGAAACCCCCTTTTTGCTTGGAAAAGTTAAGAAACTTTCAAATACATAGAAATGATTGAGCAGAGCATAGGAAATGACTAAGAAAACTCAGATGGCCATGACCACTAAGAAGTTTTTCTTTCCATATTCAGAAATTGTGAAGTATTCCCTAGTTCGAGTTTTTGTTCCTTAGAAAAAAGCAATAAAGTTATAGAATAATGTTCACCTCAGGTTCTGTGTTGACTTTTGGTATGAAATTACTAGAAAATAAGCCTCGAATCATTGTAAATCATCTTCAAGAGTTGGCGTGAAAATCTTGTGAGAAACCACCAAGTTTCTTCTTGAAGCTTCAAAGAATGAAATGTATTTTTTGTATTTTTGCTTTTGTTTTGTTTTAGGGTTTCTATAACCCTAGATTGGCCAGTTAAAACAAGAGGCATTTTTTCATTCTGTTTTAATTTTTTTCTTCTAACTAATACCCATGTTGCTCTTTAGTTGTGAGATATTAAATATTTTACTAAGTGAATGAAATTCTTATGGTTTATGTATTTTGCGTTGAGATTCAAAGCTTTGTAAATTATTTTTGACTTGAATGATAAAATTATAAATCATTAAAGTCAAAAGATGCTATTTTTTAAAATGAAAAATAAATTAAAGGCTTTTCTTTCAATGCATAATGATGTGGGAGGTGGGGTTTTCTATTTTTGCATTACTTTATATTATAAAATGTTTGAATTTAAATGATAACTTATAAATCATTTAATTCAAGCATTATCTTTAAATGCAAGAAAATAGAGACATGTGTCAATATGAATTAAGTCATAGGAATTTTTCCAATGTATGACAATGAAGGAAGGAGATATGCTTGATTTGAGCTATAGGAGGAAAAATAGGAGCATGTGCTCATATGGCTAAGTCACGAGGAGAGAAAAGATATACTTGTGTTGATGACAATTCCAAGAATGGAGGGAGGTTATTTTTTAGTTGACCAAGATGTGGAAGGAATGTAGGGGAGCCTTTATTTACTTTGTTGGAGGTGGTTTTGACCTTTTAAAGCACTTGGAGAAAATTTGGAGCAAAATTAGGCTTTTTGACTTAGTTTGGAGCATTTTTGAGATGCTTTTATGGTTTGAAAAAGTCAAGTTCTACCTTTTCCACCCTTTGGAGCACTTTTAGAGTTGATCTAGAAGATAAATTTGTGGGTTTATTGTTGAATACAACCCAAGATGCCTCTAGTTCCCTTTTTAGTGGACCTTAGTTGGAATTGAATATAGTCACTTGTGTGACTCAATTGTAATTAGTTTTGATTATGTAGATTGGAGACATCATGACTTTTATATTCTTTTGCTACATTTTTTTCATATTTTGTAACTCTTGAGATATGGAATATAGACTATACCTTGGAGATAGTTGGTAGTAGAATTTTTGTCTCTTAATTTGTACCTTTTTCTACAAAAATATTGTTCTTGCAAGTTCCTAGGAGTTACTTTAAAATACATATAACCTTTAATTGTGATTTCATTTTCCATGTATGAGTTTATGTATTTTGTCCTCTTAGTGAATTATTAATGCAAAAGCTATGTTGCAATGGGTTGTGCAAGTGTTTTTCCACTATCAGTCAAAATCAAGTGTCATAGTTCTTCTAGTTTTCATGTCCACTTTAAAGATAGGTGTATCACCATAGGAATAGTATTTTTACCGTTTTTCATTTTAACACTTTCCCTCTTCCTTTTTCCTTCAAAATAAGTATTCTAGGTGATACCATAGGAAGTCAGCCTTTTCCGGAGCTTGACCTCTGCTTACAAGTTACCCATAACTTTAGAGGTCTTACCATGTTTCTCTGAATTATTGAGTTTCATATTCAACATGGTGCAAATTTCAATAGATAACAAAAATATTTGCATGTAGATTTAAAACATAGAGAAATATAAGTGAAAAAGGAAAGTTGCCATCAAATTGAAAAAAAACACTAAAAACACTAAAATTTTTCACTCTTGCTAGGGTTTGCTGAAATGTTATTTATTTCTAATTTGTCATTGACCTACTCCCCTGATTCTTAGTATCATTAGTTATTTTATTAAGTCCTTTGCAACATTAAGTTATCAGCCCCTTGAACTTGATGTCAATCAATTTCTTGCTTTTAAAGGGATTTTGTGAGTCTATAGGATGCTTCAAGTAGATCTATATGTGACTCAACAATTTGTGGAATGGACACATGGACTTATCTCAAGTGATGACTCCATTAGGATTGTGTATCCTAGCACCACTAAAGTTTAAAACAACTTTAAAACACATGTTTATTGTTTACATCATAAATCACTCAACCATTCAATAAAAATTTGATGGATGATTGTAGTTGCATTCTAGAATGAAATGCATAGAGTGCTAGGATTGTGAACTCAAACCTCCAAAGTCATCCTATAACTGTTATATTTACAAAGATCAACAGTTGAAAATTTGTTTGGGAATTTATTTCTAAGTTTCATTATAGAAATGTAATGTACTAATTGTGTAGTTTGATGGCAACATGTTGAAATTTCATTCACTTTAATATTCAAAAAATATATGTCAACTTTCTATTGCTAAGTGATTTAATTTTTAAGTGACAGATTTTTTACACAGGGAGATTTTAGATTGCTTAATGTAGTGCCCTAGGGAGATTTTGGGTTCCAACAAAGCCAATCCACACCTATCAATATTAATCTTTTTAAGAATCAAAATATGGGTAAGTGAAAGATAGAATTCCTATGACTACATTTCATTGTTTCTTAAAATCTTATTTTGTTAAACTTTGAAGTTTGGGTTTAGGGTTGAGAGTCTTAAAAAAAATTGATGACTAAGAGAGAATTCACAAATTCACATTGTATAAACATGTCTACCACCACTAGCAGACCAAAGAATTTTTTTGGGAAAGGAAGAGCAAAATTGGATTAAAAAGTACATTATGCTGGATCGCTTAAAACCCCAACTTCCACTGATTAATACCATGATATTTATGATTTTGAAATGTATGGTAGGCTTACCTCAAAACATAGATTTTCATATGAGAACAAGGCTCCAAACCAAATGCAAAATAATAGTTTTAGTGCACCATCATCAAGTGGATTAAGGTGCATGATGTTATATGAGGGTTTCAGGTATTAATGTGGCAGAATCATGATGGGCCAAAGTAGCAATATTATGGGTATTTATAGGGTATGTGGTGACGACCTTTTTAACCCAAAATTGATGAAACTCAAGGTTTTAGAGGAGATTCTCAGCTTTCCACCAATATAAATTATGTTTTAATTTGATTTAATAAATAATTATTATTTATTTTCTATTAGAATTACGACTAAAGTCTTGATCGATAGGCTGATTGAAAACTTCTATAACTTTCAAAGCGGTATCGCATTTTTTGAATCCAAAATATGTGTCACATTCTATGCTTCACATACTATAGGATTAAAAAATAAAAATTAAATTTCATGAAGTTTTGACCAATTTGAGGTGGTTAGACATACAAGTTTTTATATTTTTTAAAAAGTTGTAATAAAAAAAATCATAATTAATTATTTACTTGGAAAAAATTACAAAAAAATATGCATCACATCCAGACATGATTCCTCTACTTATATATAAAATCTTATAAGAAAATATTATCATTTTATCATGGTTAGGGTGGTTGAGACGGACACCTACTTCTTATTTTTTTCCCTAAAATTTAAGTACTACTGCATTAAAATTTAAAATTTTCACCAAATAGATTTTATTTATTTTTAAAATAAACCTAGTAGTTTAGAAACTACATTCAATTTTCTACAGATTCTATTCTTACATAATTTAAAATAATATAGATAACTTATTCAAATTTTTACATCAAGTTGCCTAGCACCGATTTTTATTTTTTTGCCATAAGGGCTGTTTTTCCATGATGATCCTACACATACCCTTTCCCTTGCCCATAATTTATCATGGTTTGTGCCCATAATTATGATGATAACAAAAGAGAAATTGTTAATAAAGATAGAAAAGAAGAATTGTTATCCATTAATGCAGAATAACTTGGAAAAGTGTTGGGGTTTACAAGCCGAGGAATTTGGAAACATCCATATTGACCTAGAAAAGTTTTCTAGTGATTATGAAGTAGTTGATGAAAGGGAGACAAATTATTTCATAAATAAAATCATTTAGGATACCAAAGAATTTAGAAAAAAATTGAAAGGTAGTCATAAGCCTCCTTACAATTTTGATATTTTAAGACCATGGGTTCAAGATACTATTTACATGCTAGCTTTTTTCCTCAAATTGGATAGCAATTGGGAAGTGGGTGCAAGCCTCCTTGAAATGGTATATAATATCCACTATGATGTTCCACCTCAACCTATCAAATATAAATTTATTGAGCATATTGTAGAATCCATGCATGAACAATTTTTAATGATTAAAGGAGGTCCACACTCAAATTACACTAAGACATTTAGGTTCACAACTACTTGTGCTATGTTTTTCTATTCAAATTTAGTGAAATGCTTTAGACCAACAAGCTTTAGATTCAACCCCATACAAATGTTGAGGAAAAGAAAACAGATCCAATATATGATTGGACCACTAAGATAAGGTTGCATGATTCTTGAAGGAACTACAATCATTTTGTAGAATACTTTTTGGCTTCATTGCATCAAGCAATTACAAATACTCCAATGCCTAGATTTATTATGTAATGTAGAAATTGCATTCAACTAGGAAAGTAAATAGAATTGACTGATTGGAAATTAATGGAAGAATATACTGTGCTAATATTTTATGGATTAGAAGTAGAGATATACAAAATTCTAATACATGTGATAGAAAGGATTTTTCCTTTAGAATATGTAAGGAAGATGTAGAGTACTGATGATCTACACTTTTTCAATCAATAGAAGAAGACCTTATTTACTTCTTTACCTTTTTCATGTGGAGGGTTCACATTCAAGAGAAAATCATTTAAGGTGGTACATGATCTTTTGAATTTTTTTAATTTTCATGCTTTCTATCACTAGTAGTATGATCCATGTGACATGATTAAATCAATGATTGTGGCCAATAGGAATGTTGCAAGTAGAATTGAACATCAAAGTAAACCCTTCCTTTAAAACTTGAGAAACAAGGATTCTTTGGATGAGGTGAAAATAGTAATGGAGAAAATTGTTGTTGAGAAAGCTATTTATTTTGAACAATTGTCAACCTAAATTATGGCATTGCACCAAAAGACAATTAGGAGGTACAAAAAAATTTATGAAAAAAGTGTTAAACCATCTAGTAGAGTAAAAATGCTAGATTTTCTAGATAGGGAAGTTATAGATAAAAATTGGACATGTGATTAAAAAAAAAATCCTTTTGGTCTATGAGAAAGGATCTAGATGAACCAAGAAATCTTGTAGATTTTGGTGATAACAAAGAATATTGTGAGTTTAGCAAATTATAGAATATAGAGCATCCCAATGAACTTGAAGATCAAGAAACTGATGATGAATCTAATGATGTTAAGGATGAAAAAATCTATGTAAATGATGGTTTAATTGAGGCCACAAAAGAAGTATATAATTTAGGAGCAACCATAGCCGTAAAAAAGGGTTATGAAGGTGGTCCTTTGGGTTCCCAAGGATAAGGCCCTTTGAAAATACACGATGTAGAGCATAGAAAACCAACTGATAAACCAAGCCTTGCAGCCAATAAAGTAGACCAAGGGCATACAAGTATATTTGAAACAATTCATTTTGTTAAAGCCTCAAATCCTAATCCTAATGGTTAGATACAGTCACAATTGGGACATTCCCATGGTGGAGAACCTAGTGCAATTGGCACTACCATTGGTGGTGATGGTATGTGTAGTAGTACTAGTAGTGGTTAACATGTGCTACAATAGAAAATTATGCATAAGAGGAAAAAAATACAAGATACCACACAAACACCAAGTGATCAAGGCATACGGAAGAGGGCAAGGATTTTGACATGTCCAAGTCCAACTACCATTTCCACCATAAAGGAGTTATTTCCAAGCATTCCCCTAGTTAGTGTGGTTCCAACAACAACTGCAAGTACTCCTAGTCCTTCACCATTAAAGCATTCCATTATTCCTAATTCCCTAGTTTTTTATTACATTATTGAGTTTAAAAAGAAATCACAATTGTACAAAAAAGAAAACAAGCAACTGATGGAGAGTGCATTTGCTATAACTTTAGAGCCTACAACAACCATGGTATTACCCACATTTGACACCAATAAAGAAATCATGGAGTACATGTTTGTTGTTCATATAGTTCAAAATAAACTAAAAAATCAAATGGATTGATCTAAATTTTAGGTGAGTAGTTTCCAATTAAATTTTTCTAGATTCAAAAATACTGACAAAATTAATGTATCGAAGAAGAAAAATGAGTTGGTGTCCACATCATTGCTAAAGAAAGAGAGAGAAAAAAATATTGTAGACTCAAATAGAAAAGATACAGGAAGACCTAGAAAATGAGAAATAAAAGAGGAAAGTAGTAGATAACAAGAGCAATGAATTAGAAAGAAGAATAAAAAAAATTCCTCTACATCAACACCCAAAGAGGATAAAAAAATTGAGAGAGAAGTGAATGAACTAAAGCAAAGGTTAGGTAAGAGTAAAAGTAAATATGATGAGGAAAAAACCACTTCAGAAAAATTAAGACAAACCATTGGGAAAGGAAATGAGTAGTGGGAAAAAAAAATGGAGAAAGAGAGAAAAAGAAATGAAATAAACTCTTTTCAAAATAAGTTAATTTCATTTTGTAGGGAAAAAATTAGGCATGTGAAACAAAAGATATGGGAGGAAATAATGCAGAGGATTGATCATTTGTGTGAATTATTTCAAATGATTGATGCTATCAAACTACAATATAAGAAGCTAAAAAAATATTTAATGGACAACAAAATTGTGTTGGCATTAGACAAATATACAAATCAAGTTCAAAAAGCAGTCTAGACAAAGCCAATTACAATGAATTGAAATAAAAAGGGCTATAATAATTGACTTGTTGCCTCAATGATATTGTCATATATCATTCAAAAGTGTTTGAGAATGTGTGAAATAGCATAATTTGTGCATCTAGCTACAAACAAGATGAAGAAGCTAGATGAAAAGGTAAGGAACTTGATAGAGCTTGGTTTTCCAAAGGATTTTGACAAAAATGAGTGATTCATTGGAAAGGATGATTTCCAAAAGAAGATAGAGAGTGCACAAGGAAATTTATTTGGACCAATTTCCTCAGAACCCAGATGGGGAAAACTATTTGGATTCTTTCAAAACAATGATAACCTTGAATGCAATTTTGGCTAAAATATTAAAGTCAAGTTCCAATTTCAATCATGAATTGTTAAAAAAATTTCAATTCAATTAACATGGTTAGAACAAATGACAATTCCACCACTTGAATAGTGGAAGTTGCCACAAAAGGTGATGGAGTGATTTGATATTGATAATATGAGTTTCCAAGTTCCAACTTAGCTCAGTGCAAAGTTTTCTTTGAGCAAGATTTTGTATTACCTCTATGTATTCCTTAATTTGAAAATCAATAAAAAAATCAAATTCAATAATGTGTTAATGCTTAATTATTTCTATTATTTATTTTATCAATTGAAGAAAAACTCTTGTTTCAACTATTAGATACACATTAAATGATTGTTGATGTTCATTTTTGTATATGCTACTATTGTTAATATGTTATTAAGAATTGAGTTGAGTGATGGATCATTGAATACATGTTTAACACAATTAAAATATGAAATTATTAATAATATGTTAATTTATTCAATCTGATGCATAATTTCATGAAATACAATATAAAATATCAACTATAGATTGAAATATTAAATTCTTGGTAATCCTCAACTAGTCTTAAATTAGGGTCATTAGATCTACAACCTAGGGCTTTCTAAAACAATATTATCATATAAACCTAGCATAAAATTCTTAGTAATCCTCAATTAGTTAAATTAAGGTTGTTAGGTCTACAACCTAGGGATTTCTCAAACCCTATTATCCTAAAACCTTGGTGTTCTTATGTTTTGTTGTTAACATCATCTACTTTTTCATTAGTCATTAAGTTATGACTTATCCAGGTATTGATGTCAAGAGTCCCATGTCCCTTTTTGCTAGGAAGTAGCCCTTTAATATCAGATATAAAATCAGAATCAAAACCTTTACTTTTCTATGTTTTTTGGTTTTATGCTCATTATGTGGCAAGGATAAATGATTTCACAAGTCTATATGGGTATGTGTAGGATCATGATGGGCCAAAAAGTGGCAATATTATGGGTATTTGTAGGGTATGTGGCTGACGACTTTTTTTTTACCCAAAATTGATGAAATGAAAAGGGTTTTTAGAGGAAGTTGTAACTCCGCACCAATATAAATTATGATTTAATTTGCTTTAATCAATAAATATTATTCATTTCTATTAGAATGCGACTAAAGTCTTGATCAATGAGCTGAGTTGAAAACATTTATAGCTTTCAAATGGTATCACATTTTAATTCAAAACATCGTCACATTCTATGCTTCACATGCTATAGGATTAAAAAAAGAAAAAAATAAATTTCATGAAGTTTTGACCAAGTTAAGGTGGTCCAGGACATACAAGGATTTTATATTTTTTTTAAAATTTGTAATAAAATTATAATTAATTATTTACTTGGAAAAAATTACAAAAAATATACATCTGTCCCGAACATGAGTCCTCTACTTATATAAAATATTATAAAAAAAAATATTATCATTTTATTATAGTTTAGGATGGTGGAACAAACCTATTTTTTCCTTGAAATTTAAGTACTATTGCATTGAAATTTCAAATTTCACCAAATAGATTTTTTTTTTTTTAAATAAACCTAGTAGTTTAGAAACTACATTCAATTTTCTATAGATTCTATTCTTATATTTGCAAAATAATATAGATAACTTATTCAAATTTTTACATCAAGTTGCCTAACACTAATTTTTTTGAATTTTTTGCCACTTAAGGGCCTTTTTTTCCATGATGTTCTTGCACATACCCATAGGCCCATGGTAGAATGTCCTGTTTTGGTTGCAGAATCGCAAAAGGAAACCGTGTGATGATATTCTCACATGAGAAGTGGGAGAATTCTATTGCATGAGGGGATAGTTGCATCCTTTTCAAGAAAATTTAGGCTTACTCAGGTCATTGAAATTTTAGATTTTCATGTCCCTTTCCAAATGGACCACCCACATTCAAAATCAATAAATGGGTAAATGAATGAACCACACTCGTGTGGACAAGAAGTAATGCCAAATGTAATAGATGATGGATAATAATTTCCTTCATAATTTTTTTGCTCATTTGTTTGGTCTAGCATAGTATCAAAAATCGTAGAAGTGTGTAAGGAAAGTAGAGATGCAGAAACACTTTCCTAACATCAAAACCATAGGGAAGAATGCAGACAGTGCTTTTAATTTTTTAATTACAGTCCAATAAAGACACACATGAAAGATTTACAGAAACAAAAAAAAATACACAAAGACAAATGAACACCAAATTTACATGGGAAAACCCTATCGGGAAAAAACCCACCACACCAAGCTGAATCTCTTTGTATTACAGTAACAAATTACATAAAATGCAGAGATACAACTTTCTAGTATTATTTTACAGTAGCCACATTCACTGTTCATCCAGTTATAGAAAATGCTCTTAAGAATCCAATTCTCAACACTGCTTTCATTCTCAGAATGCTCTTCTTAAAAATTTATCGCATCCTAATTTTTGTCCTCTCTTCATCCTTATCCACCATTTCCCATCGTAGAAAGTTTCCTCTTGAGCGTTGATTTTTTCCCTGCATGCAGTTCAGCTCCAGTGTCACAACTGTTGCAAAAAACCAACCATCAACCATTTGAAATTCGCTTCCTCTGATTGGTCCACGAGGCTCCACATAGGATGGTCAATTTGGTTAGAGGCATTCAAACTTTGTTGGCATATTGGTGAGATACTAACAGTGTCTCCTCAATGCCACAAAGTCTTCACTATCGATATCTTCAAGAGTCCCAACAGTCGGCAAGATGTTATAATGAATTCCACAAGTCATATTGAAACCATTGATGTCCATTTCATTCCTATCGGCAAGAGTTTCCTCATCAGCAAGACTCATGAAAATGCTCACAAGTCACATCGACTTCAACTTCCCTTTCAGCAAGACTATCACTCTTTGGTGAGACCACATATCGATGTCCTAAGTCACACTGAAGAGTCATACCGTCGGTAGGACATATCACTCTCGCTAGGACCTCACACTGAGCCTTCAAGTTAATTCAAGTGCATCCACTAGTCAGCAAGACTCATTGCTTTTGCTAGGACTTCATACCGAGGTCCTAAGTCATACCAAAACATTAGCATTTCCATTGGCACCCATCTATCACTAAGACATTCAACTATTGCCAATAAGTTTCACTGAAATCTCTTATGTTACTCTGAAGCCATACTACTATCGGAAAGACCCCACGAGTCGGTGAGATGTCATAATGAAAGACAAAGCTTCCACCGAATGGTCTACCGCTTTCACTGATAGGTCATAGCGAACATCCCATGTCACCTCAAGTGTCACATACTATCATCAAGACTCTCCATTGGTCGCCAAGACTTCATACTGAAGTCTTTGAGTCACCGAAAAGACCCCAAGTGTATCCCCATCTGCGAGACCTTCCATTGTCACTAATACTTCTCCCCATGACCCTTGTGCTACCCTGATAGCCATATGCTATCGGTGATAATTTCAGTAGTCATTGGGACTTCTCCCTGAGACCCCTTGTGTTTCCTCGATGCTTGATAAGAAAATACTGTCAGCCAGAGGTCTCCATTCAAAAAAAGGTCATAGTGAAAGCTTCTTGTCACAGCAATAGACTTCATTCAGCAAGACATCAACTCTGTCTCAATGACGTGAACATTTCAAGAGAATTTAGAATAGTTAGTCGGCCAGACATGAATAATGTCATAGTGAATTTGCCTTCGAGGAGTTACATGTCAGTATGGATTGAGGAAAATATTCCAAAAATCTCCCACTTGACAAAGACCTTACTAACAACTCTAAAGCATAATAAAACTACTGAAATTCATGGTCCAAAAGGCCCATCGAACTGGCGCACCACCTATATTTGTCTATGCTCACAGGCTTTGTCAATGCATCTACAACATTCTCCAGAGTTTCCACTTTCTCTAAAGAGACCTTCCCATCCTCCACCCTTTCTCGTACAAAGTGATTCTATACACCTATATGTTTCGTCTTGGCATGGAAAGTAGGATTCTTTGCCAAACATATAGCACTCTGACTATCACAGTAAATAGTAATTTTTCTTGCATCAAAACCAATGTTAGAACACAAATGTTTTAACCAGATTGCTTCTTTACAGGCATGTGTAGCTGCCATGTATTCTTCTTCTATAGTGGACAAAGTGACTACAATCTACCACTTGCTCATCCAACTCACTGCACCATCATTCATCATGAAAACATATCCACTAGTGGATCTTCTGCTGTTAATGTCCCCTGCCCAATTAGAGTCCACATAACCTCGAATACTGAGAGTCCTCTATGATTCAAATAAGTTCCCATGGTAACACAAAGCATAGTCTAAAGTTCACTTCAAATATCTAAACACTCTCTTCACATCATCCCAATGTGTCCTTCGAGGATTAGCCATAAACTAACTAAGAACTCCCACTGTTTGGGCAATGTATGGCCTTGTACATACCATTGCATACACGAGACTGCCAACTACACTTTCATAAGGCACACTGGTCATGTCCTCCATCTCAGTAGGAGATTTTGGATAGTCTTCAATAGATAGCTTCATTCCCTACAAAACTGGAACAACTAGCTGCTTGCAATCAGTCATGTAAAATATCTCTAGAATAGTCTTAACATACTTGCTCTAACTGAGCCAAAGTTTTCTATTCTTTCTATCCCTAGTTATTTCCATTCGCAAAATATACCTTGCTGCACCAAGATCTTTCATTTCAAACTTTGCAGACAACTGAGACTTAAGATCAAAAATCATTA